>KN767985.1:0-14307 GCA_000816745.1 Ancylostoma duodenale | reverse complement strand
ACCTATGCCATTCGGTGCGTCAAATTCCAAGGAGCAACCTGGATTTGAGAAGCGTACCCGTGCGGCGCGGTCGCGTCGCGGCGTGCGTCTTGACCGCCACCCGGACAATTATTACAACTAAACAGGCAAAAAAAAAGAAAAGATTAAATCTCCATTAGGATCTAGATTACAGAAAACTGCATAGAAATAACTAGAATTCGAAACCAAGAAAAAAAAGGATGAAGCATACAAACCACAAAAAAGAAGAGTGAATCACAGTTGAACTGCCTTTTGATTAGAGATAATCGAGAGGAGCTTTAGCTATACCGGTCTTCACAGCTTATTATGGGCTGACTTCCATAATGTACCACAAAAAGCAAAGCCTCTAACCAATGCAATAAATTTTCAGCTAAAACAAAGAACGGAAACAAACGATAATGATTTCTCCTGATGCTATGTATCACAAGATTTCAGGTCAAACCGCTCCGAAATCGGCTACTTCAATCTAGGCTAACGATTTCGTTTTTGACAGAAAACTGAGGAAACAGGGAAAAGAATGTGGCACAGGGTACAGGGGGGTTGCATATAACTTAGCTCTTTTTTTTTGGAAAAAATGCGCGCCTGGCAAAAATAAGGAGTGGTAATATTAATACGAGAATGCTGAATTGTATTTGATACGATCTGACATGAAACGGCACCTCGTAACATCAAGAGAAGAATGCATAATGGCGACATTCTCAATTTTCTCAGAATTAGCTACATCACTGCCACTGCCATGTTCTCTTCGGAGTCTGATGACGTGACGCTGGTGCACCTCCTTTGCCCTTTACTGGAGATCCAATAACACCAGCCGGATTCTCTGCTCGGCTGGCAGCTCTGGGCAATGTAGTCGTACTTCGTGCATCAGCAGAAATCTTAAAAACAAAACAAAAAAACTTCGATGAAGGAGAGATAGCTGCATCTTGAAGAATTCTGAAAATAAACCTACGTCGGCAGGGCTGTCCCAGAAGCTACCAATTGGTTGGATTGAATCCATCAATGCTCGCACACGACGTTCCGCAATAGTAATCTTGAAAGTAAGACACTTTGCTCTCAAGATCTCAGAAGCGCTTGCAAGGGAATTGCACGAAATCAAGCTGTGAATTAAAGATGACACCTATATGGTGTGCCGGTAAAAGCGGCACCATCTTTGAAGATTGTTTACTGCACCTATAATACTGTATTGCTAAGACAAGGGCTATCATTGCTAACCTCACAGGTATGTTTATGGGTCGTGCCCAATTGCTATACATAACCACGCCCATTGTTGTAATCATTATCTACCCCTGCACCGCTGAGTGCAAGTCGAGCGAATAAAGTCTGCGACGTATTCTGATTTTGTGTGCCTAATACACAAAAAGGGAGCCAACATCCTCCTACCTACAAAGCCGCCTCATATGGTTCGAGAGCCTGTCCAAAATGATGTTCAATTATGTACTTGAAATTTGCTAAATGATCCATAGAAGCTCAGAAAAAAGAGTGCAAAACAGACGCACACTGCAGGATTTGATACTGCGAACATGTTCGCAATAAGCGAGAAACTTACCTTTGCGCCATGACTATTTGCCAGTGCCATCTTGTGCTACTGCACTCTTAGAGCCCTATCATCTGCGTCTGCTAAAAACGGGCGTAACTCTTTACAGAGGCAAGACTCAAGAAGAATGAAAACAGAATTGAAACCAGCGTCGCGAGCTGCACAGAGAATTGTACACCAAGCTACAGGTCCATAGTATCCATAGTGTCCTCCCCTTGCTCCACGTGGTATTCTGAGCTTCTGTAGACCATTTAGCAGACTTCAAGTATAGGTCGTAACATCACATTGGACAGGCTCTTTACCCATATAGGTCACGTTATGGATTAGCAGCTTCTCTTCGTGTACTTCCCCTGTTAGTATCTATATAATTGTAAGATATCCTGCGAACTATACATGCACTGCATCCATATAACTACATACGATAATCTTATAACTGAAAATACCTTGTTTTCCGGAGAATTAGCTGCTTCATGTGTTGGTTTCTTCGAGCAAACCTTCAAAGATAACTCGATTACTTCCCTTCCATGGCTGGTAGTAAGGAAAACATACAGATTCAGGACGATCTGGCGAATCTGGCATCTTGATAAGAGGACGATCAGGAGAAGGCTCTTGAGATAATGGGACCGGAGGCAGACCAGGAATTGGTAGCTTGAAATGAAAAGAATAAGATATTATATGACAGTGGTATGACATGTAATAGAAGGATTTAAAAAAAATATTCACACACTCAAACTATGACAGATGTAGGATAGTCACTTTTGCTTTTCAATATTCAGAAGAAATTCTGACTTTCTTTTCCTCCATTCAATTTCCCTATTTAGAAGATTGGCTCGGCACAAAATTGTCGAAGTTTTAGTTTCCTGCGCCTGGCTCTAACTTAAGTATTATAAAACGAATGACTTTACAAAGGCGGATATTTCTGAAGAACATTCCAGGTTTCACAACAACCAAAACATATATAAGAAAATAAACTAACTAGAGATACAAACCAAAACAACCATAATATAAATTTCAATTCGGTTTTGCAAAAGATTTCAAATAATTCTCTCAAATTCCTGCAATCACAAAAAACGACCTTTGACAAATCAGGTGCGTCATACTTATGGTGTGGAGTGCGATCTTCCCGAAACGAATAGTCGTAGGAAATGTCACTCTGATAAGGGATATCAAAGCTGGAAAGATTTTCATCTTATACGTTCACTATTTGTAACGGTAGTTGACCGCTATTATTCGAAATACCTGTTCATGTATGGTGGAGTTGGAGGAGGTTGGTTGTAAAACGGAGGTCGTGGGTAGCTATTCCACGATGGCTGCCGGTGCTTGTATGGCGATGAAGTACATTGGAATGAAGATGGTGGCGGCGGCAGAGGGCTGTACGCTGAAGGAAGACAAAAATGATAACAAAAACAGCGGTCGCAATAGGCAAATGAGTGAGAAAACAAGATGAGATGAGACACGAACATATAGTACTAAATTTACATATGGTCCGCTTGACCGGAGGTGGAAGATGGAGAGGAATTAAAAAGAAGAATTTCAGAAAGAGTGGAACACTCGCGAAGCTAGGCAAAAGAGTGAGGCAATGCGTATAAATACTAAAGTACCGCCTTTTTTTAAATAGACCACATATGAACCTTAATTCATATTAATCGGTTCCATTATGTTAGTGAAAAAAGGGAGAAAACTGTATGATACCTGGCGTAGACGTGCCGTAATAATCACGACGAGGGGTGTCACTATACAAATTTGGGAGACATGGACGAGGTGGCGTGGACGAAGGTGATCGTATACTAAGAGTACCCATCTCTTAAATGAGGAACTGACGTGGATTTGATCCGTGTTAAAATTTGAAAAATAGCATAATATACCTAAGGACGTCATGCGAAATGTCGGTGTGAGAGTTGATTTTGCATAGCTACGGATTCGATCGAGTTGAGTGCAAAACTAAAAAAAATTCAAATGCATATAGTACTAAAACAAATTATTGAGGAAATTTAAGCAATATGTAGCAGTAATCTGTACACACCAAAAAAAAACTTTCCAAATACAGGATATATTGAGTAACTAGCCAAATATGTAGAACAAGAATTATGTGTAAAGGTGCGTACCAATTCCTTCTCAGATGGATTGGAAAAACCGAATCCGTAAGCAGGTAAGGCCCTATCAAATTTGTTGAGGCTGAGACGAACAAATTTTTTGCTCAGACAGGTGAACGTAAAACTCGCCGACAGCGGAACAAAGTCGAACACAATCTGAAAGAGGTAAAAAGATAGCAATTTGGTAAGCTGGCAAAAAATCCAATTGGCATCAACGTCCACGACAAGGTCTCTGCAGGTGTCAATTCTTTGTGTTCAGTTTACTACGGCTTACTTTCAGAGAGAAATTTTTCGTGAAGGCTGCATGCTAAGTTGTCTAATAAATAATGTACATATGGTAGGCTTCACTTGTCCGGATCCGCTCGGACGCATCACGAAATGGGTTCGACAGTCAATGAAATGTGAGGATGCGCAGATGATCAGAGTACCAAAGCACAGATAGTGCGATGCGTGCGAGCAACGCCGCACCAGTCTGGACCATCGGAGCCTTCTACGGTTGCACTTTCCATGAGCAAAAACTATTTGCAAAGTGAAGTGGAGCTGGAAACTTCTCTGTAGCCTAAACTGTAGAAAGAAAAATCACAGGTATACAAACAACACTTGCTATTCGAATAGGCAAGATGGAATTGCGCATTCCCTATACTGTACATAGCTCCCATACTGCTCATCATGACACATTTCTGAGCAATTTATGCGAAAACGTCAGCTCTTTTCTGTATCTTTCATAGCTGTGCTTCCCTTCACACGTCTGTTCTTCTTCCGAAGCCACTTCATGCATCCCCAGAATCCCCTGAACCAGTTGTCTGATCGCATCTGAATCATGCTCGACCCAAAGCTTGCTGGCAACCTGCTTCCGCGTTTTCATGTCGACAGGTTGTCGGCCCAGAGCTTGCCGACAACTTACAACCCAACGAGTGACTGCTTAGCAAGCTGTCGACGATCTTTGGGCCGACAACTTGTTGACAAGAAAAGGCGAAAGCAGGTTGTCAACAAGCTTGGGGTCAAACAAGCTTCAGATACGATCAAACAACCTGTTCAGGGGGTTCTGAATCTTAGTTCTTAGTTCATGTTTAACGTAAGTCATTCCGGGGGTTCTGAATCTTGGTTCATGTTTAACTGTAAGTCAAATCACTACACGTGGACTTTCAGAGCAATGCAGTCGAGGTCGAGAGCTAACCTAGTCTTATTGTTATCAAAAAGTCTCAAGTTTGTATACTCAGAAGTAAACCTTATCTATGTTTATCATCGGTGAAAACATCGTTTGGAAGTGGGCTCTCCTCCTTATTCTCTCCTACAAAATTCTGCTGCACGGTGCTTTGTGGGTGCTCGTTCGGTGTGAGTCACGTATTTCTTTGTACTAAAATCGGTCCTATCACTTGTAAAACTCATAAAAAATACCTTAAAATGGTCCCGAGCAAGAATTTTATTCACGTCATCCAGCGTGTCATGGAACAAATGCACAAGGATGTTCTGATTTGTCATTTCCTTCCATTCTCTGCCAAACATTTGAAACACATGCGCTGACACCGTTTCCAGCCGTTCAAGCCTAGAAATTGCACATTTTGAGGGAAATTGGACTCATTGTCTCTACAGCTGTCCTCACCTCCCTGACGTCAGAAGCTCATCAATCTCTTGTCTCACTTGCTTTGCATCGACAATACTCATGATCTTCCTGTAATGGTTTGTTATGATTTCTTCTGCCATTTACGCTATAATTCAAGAAAACGACGAAATCCGCTCCATTCAAGGGAGACTCCAGTAGTCGAGGCTGCGCTATACCATATGCAACGTGGCACTGCTTGTCTGCGCACCCACACATTGCACTGATTTCGCCCCACTCAACTTCTGCTCACAACCCCAAAAACAAGATGTCGGCCTAGCTTTCCCAAAAACAACTTGCAAACGAGCTTTTGACTTGCAAATCGTTGTGGACAAGTTTGACGTCATCATGCCACCCAAAACCAAGTTCTCGACAAGCTTTTCTCCCGACAACTCGTCGACAAGGAAGAGGAAAAACAAGTTGCCGACCAGCTTTTGGGCAAGCAAGTTTCAGATGCGATCAGAAACTCGCCCGCCAAATACTTGTTATAAGTTGTTTTTGGGGTTCTGAGTGGTTCTTCCTGGAGCCGTTGTGTATGTTGAGTGAGCTGATCGTGTACACTCTCCGTCGATACTGTCAACAACGGTGCCTTTTGAAGAGTTTTCAGAGCGTATTGTGGTTCGAGGCTCTGCATCCTGATTTCCCCGGCTTACTCTCCGCGAGGAATGGAATTTTGCTTGAAGAAGGCAATGTCATCACGTGGTGAACTTCGGTACAGCAGCACGTCGTTCAAGAAAATCCTCGTCTTACGATGGTGTGGTCAATTCCGTCATCGTACCCATTACTCTTGGAAAGTAACGCTAAATTCCATCGGCTCAATGGCAGTAAACCTTCAGAAGTTGCATAATCTCCCACATGACGCCCATACCAGCCAATCTTCCTCCGTTTTTCTACAAAAAATGGCCACCAGAGCGAGAGCGGCAGCGATTTCGCGTGCGATGTCGCGCGCGACAGAGCGTGTAGTAGCCGTGGAGCACGTGATTGCGCCCTCTTGCGTCCTTTAAATGTCTGTCACTTCTCCCGCTCGGTCCTCGCTCCGTGTACTGCCTGGTACTTGCTTATTTTTTGCTGAAGAGTTGACTAATCAGTTCAATAGTGAAGGTTTTAGTGGGGCCAATGCATACGAGTACCAGGATGACTGTCTTTGACTCTTTTCTTGTTCACTTGCTGTCCTCTTTTTGCTTACACTCTAGGATTCTTCGTGTACTGCTACCATTGGCGATGTTAATGTTCTTTCTTTTTCTAAATTAACTTTGGGATTAGGTACTGCTTCAGATGTCTCCGATGGCTGCAACACACCTGCTATATCTCTGCGGAGGCTTTTTTCTGCTTACATCGCGCTTCTCAGTATCACCACGAGCATTGTTGACGCTATTCCTAGCTTTGCCTGCAAGTTTATCCTAATATTTCTGTTCTGTTTTGCCTAAATGTGCAATGCCAGACATCCCCATGGCTAGCTACCAGTTGAGGAACGTCAGTGTTTCCTAGTCACCGTAATTGAGCCGCTCAACTTTTATTTCTTTAAAAAGGAAATGTAATGTAGGGCCCATTAGATCGCCCGCATTAACGCCTTTCCCCCTCCCCATCTCCTTGAATATAATAACAGTTTTGTGTGAGGCGGTATTTACGGTTGGTGCGCGTCAAATTTTACGCGACGATAAACAATGCAGAACGGAGAGACGAGGAAAATTCTTGGCAGCAGGTAAATGTTCCTGGTTTTGTCGTCGCGATGGCCGCGCGAACAAAACTGCAGTCCGATTTTCGCCGCATCGAGACATCGCGAATACTCTGTGAAATTTCAGGCCGACGCGTCAGATTTGACGCGCATCAACCATAAATAGCGCCTAAGAGACTTTAGGCCGGATGATGTCCAATGCTGGATTTTGGAAGAAAATTGTTGAATTCGATGAAATCGATGGAAATTTCAGTATAAGTCTAGTATGAAATTGGTAGGCATCGTCAGCTACTCCTTTGTAGAGGTTTCTAGAGGAATCCATACCATAGGGTTAGGGGTGGGTAGTTTGGAGTCTAAACTTTGGACGCTAGGTGGACTAGTACAGGAGAAAAGTATTGCCAGTGTTGCAGGTTTCAATTTAAATTCACCATGTGTTTCTCAGTTATATTCACAATAGACGATTCGAAAAAAAAAACTGCTAAAGTTCTGTTTTAAACCTGGCTCTCATTTGCAACAGTTGCAAGGAGGACGAAGTAGTTTCGCTCTTATCTGTTCAAGGCAATGCTGAATTGTCCTTCAGTTTTTTGTGGCGGCCCTTCTACTGCTTCGTTCTCTGTATTTGCGATCTTTTGAGTTTGTAGTTCATCACTCCAGCGCAATTTTATAGCACATGGATCTTTTTTAGTTGTTTGCAGAGGGCAGCTGGTGTTGTGCACGTGGTGAAACATTTGCACTACACAGTGGTGCACTAATACTCTTACCGACGGCGAAATACTGGTATATCACGTGGGAGTCGTGTCTTATGAGCTGTTATAAAGCAGCCTTCTTTAATTCAAGTCATTCTTCGCTTTAAATTTCTTTCTACAGGATTTTCCCCTTTATTTCTCTCTTTTTTTTCACAGTATTTATTGTGAATAATTGCGCCAAAATGCGAGAATTGTGGATTTTAATCCTGGCCTGTGTGAAATCACCAGGAGTTTTAGTGTTTCGAAATTGTTTGTCACTTCTGTTGCGTGTCTTTGATTCACAACTATTTTCGCACACACGTGCGCTCCAAATGTTGTTTTCGCACCCAGAGCGGCGTTCGATCGCCATCTTATGACTTGAATCCATGCGCTGCTCTTCGTTATTGCCCGCATGGAGCGATTATCTTAAAGCGTTCGCTTCCTCAGTTTTTTTTCACTCATTTGGCTTGGCTCTGCTCTTCGTTGTAATCCATGAGTGATAGCACTTTCTCAGAGGTCACATGGCTAACATAAAATAGAACTATAGGTATAGTAAGCTGTGAACGATGGTTCCAAGTAACTTATTTGCGAAATATAGAGCACATTTCCTTGTGCGACATTATATTTTTCGTGCCTGTCTGGTATGTAGAGGAACCTTCAATTTGTAGAGAATTATGCTACCTATGAAAAGTGCGGATGTGCAGACAACCAGACTGCTGCAACGCAGTGCGTTGCGCGTGCGGGCAGGTCGGAGCCACTGGAGAATCGCATATTTATGTTGACCTTTTCGTTTTACGGCAGCTATTAATAGAAAAATAGCCATGTTTTTCCATTGATCAAGTTGTTCTTAGCTGGACATGTCTGTATGAACATTCCATAGAAGTACTGTGAATCTTTGACGAACATACGGCACCAATAGCAAGGAATCATGAACAACCTACTTTTGTAGTATACCTGTTGGAAATCTAAGTACCTTCAATTGGAATCATTGTTCTACGATTTTCCTTTAGTTTAATCTTGCTGTCAAGTTTGGTAAAGTTAGTCAGCGAACTTTCACATTGGTTGGTGTTTACAGAAACTGTTGGGACCTTTTCTCATTCCACTCGTTATCGTACTAGTCTGCAATTTTTAATGAGTGACTTGACCTAATTAGTCCTACATCTGCATCAATGCATTTTCGGAAAAGAACGGAACCATCACAACCTTTGATTTCGTTTTCACTTGCACAATGGACCGATCATTTCTATAACTGAGCTGGTCGTTCTGGACGTTCGTCGTGTGCAGCAGCGTGAATTGTGTATCCTTTGCATTGAGGTTTTGGACATTTGATAAACAACATCCTGCAGATGTGTATAGAGCAGAAGCTTTGAAAGCTAAATCTAACTTTTTTCATAAAGGCTTAGTGACGCATTCGCTTGCCATTTCTAGTTTTGTGAGGTGAAAAATATGGAAAAGAATCAATGTTTCCATATTTTAAGTCTAGAATTCACTAAACTGTTCTCGAAGTTTTACGCACTAGCGGTAATTGTACTAATACGTGATTAAATTCGATCTTCTGTGTTTCAGGTATGCGGCTGTGGTCCGCTCCAACGGGCCTGTTCCCGTACTCATTCGATGAGGTTGTGTCCGTGTTTTGGGATCGGTATCCCAATTCCTTTGCCAAGCACATAGTTTCCGAAGATGTACTTGAGCGAAAAGTCACAGAAAATACGATTGTGACGAAGAAACTCATCGTAAAGCACGGTGAGATCTTTGCTGTTTTGTTCGCTTCGCTTCACTGAAACTGCTCATGCAGCTTTTAAGTCCTTAGGAACAATGATTGTCCAATTTTATCGTGGGAGTAAACTGGTAAACACAAGCTCACGACTGCTTCTGCTTTGCCTGACAGTTTCTCTGGGTGCTATTCTAGAAAATCCTAGACATTGCAGTATTCCCCGGCGATATCCTATCTCGTATATTGAGGTTGTTTTTGACCGAAAATGCTCCTAGACTTGGAGGATTTGGAGTTGTTCATAGTTCTTGCTCTAACCTCGTTTAGTTGTATTCGTTTAGGGAGCTCGATCCTCAAAAGGGTACCACGCTGGCTGTCGCGTATGACGGAGATACGAACAGTTCCGGTACTCCTCATTCACATCTAAGCTTTTCATATTCTGTCATTTTCACTACTTTTTATTACTATTATTTGGTTAGGTTATTGAGGAGAGCATCTACGATCGTCGAACGCGAACACTCACGACATATACACGAAACGTTTCGCATAACGAGCTATTCGCCATGCATGAACGATGCGTGTATCGTCCAAGTTTGGTTAGTGGCATGTTGTTTTCTCGTCATTTTATCAAAGTTTCTTTTTCGATTATTTTATATATTGGTGTAGATTTTCGTTGCATTATCCGTACGACTTGTTCAGGATTCTCTGAGTGTTCCAATGACTGATCTCATGCGCAGTGTATACATCGCAATTAATTGTGGACGAATGAGTGGAGTATATGAGAAACTGATGCTTATAGGTTTCAAGAAATCCGTGAGTGGCGTATAACAGTCTATTATACTTTTATAAGTGTTTGCCGTGCCTTTTGTTGAAGTTAAGATTTCCCTTTGGTAGACCTGCGAATAGTAATTAAATTTGAGGTGCGTTATGAATGTGCTGATTATTGTCTAGTTTTTCTCCCAATTAGCTTCAACAGTTAGCAACAGCAAGGATTCACTCTTAAACTTGTATTGAACTTATTTTGAAAACGTGATAAGTACCTAAATTTACCTTTTACCTGCCACCCATCAACATACTGACCCATACGCGCCGTTAGCTACACACAGATGCTAAACAATGGGTATGCGATGACCCATCCTTCCAAATGTGCATTGGAGCCTCGCAATATCCTACTGTTCTTTGCAAGTCCACACAATCAAGACAGTTGTAATTGAGAAAATACAGCGCTGCTGATCTGCACGTCCATTTTCACTCAGATTATAGATAGGTGTCATTTAGTGTAAACAAATTTGGGTAACCACATATAAAGCTGCTTAAGATTTTAACGAGCTCACTAATCAGTTTTGTCTTGAGTCTTGAGATTATTCTAAAAAAATATCTGTGTTATACATGTGGTTATTCTTGAATGTTTTCCTTACTTTCATCGCTCCCAATTGCATGAAATTTATTGCGTTAGCGCTAGCTCCATAATTGGAGCTTTCTGGATTTTTACTGTATGTATTGTGCAAGAACTATCTCATGTATAATCCTTTTTGAATGTTTATTTGTGTCCTAGGTTGTCAATACTGGCAAAGGAATTGTGGAGCGACTAGAACAGCGATTTGGGACTCGAAATCTGTCAGCACTACCGAAGGAGAAGTTGAAGTTGATCCGAGAAAAGCTCTCAAAGACGCCATTCGTGGCTGAGCTGAAGTGCGAGGATAAGTAGGTGGGAGTATGTATTCGATGTGGCAAGCAATGGTGCCTCTAACGTTGTTGTTTCTTTTCGTGAACATCTTAATATACCGCGTTCACTGAAGTCATTTCTGAGTCCGTCGTGGTCGGTGTCTTGTTTTCTTGTGATTTAATTGATCAATGCATGGTCCAGATGTTTACAGACCAGTAGTCGTTAATTGTTCAATACGAACTTACTTTGAAATCTATTACGTTTCCTAAAATGTTTTGTAGGTTCTCTTTTGTGTTTATTTGATGGTTGTTTTAATTTGTGTTGTGATCCATTAATGCCTGCCTTACTTTCTTGACATTCTGGAAGATTCCATTTTTGTTAAGACTCTGTTAATGAGTTGACCTGATGAAATTCGCGCACCAACTGCGATGGAATTTTCGTTGAATTATATCCATGCCATTCTTTGCATTCCGCCTTCTCCTCAGCGCTGAATTCGGAATTCACGTCCTCTTCTTTCATTCAGGATTGTCCTTTTGCGGATTTTTTAATAGCTAGGTTTAGATGAGCTTTTTTTGTATATAATGAAGGAGTTTACGTTTTTAAACCAAAGTCAATTACTCGTTCATGGTTTAAGCATTGGCAATAAAGCGTTTTTGTTGTTGTGGTTGGACTTTGGAGGAATTAGTGATATCAGTCTCTTACTATCGTCATCCATTGATCATTGCTGCTCGTATAATTGTGAGCGATTTATTCAGGCCAGTACAAATTGAATTATTGCTGTGTTGTTTCACCTCTATATCCCTGCTAGATCCTCTTAACGAGTTGCAAATTGACGGGAGAGTCTTTAGAGTATCCAAGAGTGATGCGTTCCGTTGTTGTCTCATTGCTGACGTGTTATTAGGCATAACCATTGCACCGGAACGGTTCTGAGTTGAGGTCTGCCACATGGAGATGTCTAGGCTGCTTCATGAAAGATTACACCTATCTTCCCTGCTCAAAAAAGGTCTCTTACCCAAACAACGAGCCAAGTTACACCGCTTATAATAATAGGAAAGTTAGTGTTCCCTCCTTCACATCAAGTGGTGGACAATCTAATAAGATAACCACTCCCTGGTTCCCTCAGTAGTGACGAGTGATGCTGAATGAAATTGTCTATGTAGTTTGTGGTTAAGTAGTGCCGGGGGTGGAATGCGGGGAGGGGGCGGGAGGGCGGAGGGGGTGGTATGATAGGTTTAGACAGTGTACTCCACGCATTCATAGATTGGGTCGTGTTGGGAAGACAGATCAGCTGCTTGGATCAATAGAGTGAAGCTGTATTGACTGCTGAGCGCTCCAACCCGCCACTTCTTCGCACCCGCGGCTGTGGAGTGCACTGTCGAAATGAACAGACCATAGATCGAGAAAAATAAGAAGAGCACAACGAGATGAAGCGATGCTGGGCGTCGCAAAAATCGTCACAGCTTTTCCTACAGGATTATTTTTGAAGTCATTGAAACTTCGTAATTGAATGTGTGTCCATTTAAAGGCAGCACTCACGGAAATTGTCACTTCTAAAATGAGTCGCTTTCCATGTAGCGGGCCGCCGGACAATTGCAACAGTAAGTTGAGCACCGTGGATGGCCGCCTACCTGCGATGACATTGCCGTGGACACATCTGCCGCTCTGCACATTAGGGTTTCGTCGCGCCAGCTAACGCCGTTGACAGGGCGTGCGCACGTGGTTCAGCGGAGGCTCGTTTGTGGAATTCGCACCATTTGCAGGGTTTCGTGGCGAGACCCATCACGAAACGCTCGTCCGCGCTGTGGATGTACATGAAATACCGCCATTATTTTCTGTGTTTTTCGCGTGTTTCACGCCTCTTCATCGTTGTTAATGAGTTCATCATCCCTAAAAACCCTGATATACCGCGAAATCTTCGACCCAAAATTTTGAGTGAGGGCTGCCTTTAAGAAATAATCGTGTTGTAGGTAATAGCCAAGGTTGGAAATCTTTGGATCGTCAGCTTTGGGCTTGCTTTGTTGCAATGCGTGCATTTCAGTAGAAACGTCAAGAGATCCCTTGTCGCATGACTAGGTGGCTTTGTGTACGCTCATCGTTTGGTTATATACTAAAATATTCTCGTGTTATACTCTACTTGGAACCCACTCATTTCATTAGGAAGTGATTGTATGAAATTGCTCATTTATTTTGGAAAACTCGAGTAGGCCGCCTCATATGAGAAGCTATGTTTGATTTAAGTGGATGCTGTCTTTGAAACTCAAATCATTTGTAGTGCAGTTTGATAGCTATTTCATTGGAAGCAAACATCATATCTAACTTTTCTATACAACAACATTGGTTTCGTTCTCGATCAAAGTTGTTCTTTGCACTGTACTTTCCCTGAACCCTGATCATGTCCACGATTGAATCCGTCGCCACTGACTAGGCTGATTATCTTGAACAAAATTTCGATGATGGGACGTTTTTTCTACATATTTATTGAAAATACGCACTTACCTCTCTGAGGTCGTATGAAATTTGACTGCTTGTATGTATTAATATATTGTCAGGCCCTGCTTTCAGTGTGTCCCTAGTCGCAGGTTGTTTACAGATTGGCTACGTCGGCTGTTTGAACGCCGTTGTGTGGCCATGTCTAAAACCTTCTACAACGTGATTACACTAGCATCGCTTGCAAGTCTACTTCATTGTGCGTACTCTGCTGCTCAGGTATGACTTTGATTCATAACTATGGTGTCATACAACATTTCTACCCATCATATTTCATTTGTTTTTGTTGTCATAGAGATTCTTCCACGAATTATGAAGCGATCTTTTTTCAGCATCGCTCATACCTGCGTTTAACCGAACAGCCGTTTGTCTCGCTGCCTGCGGACGTTCTTGCCCAGACGATCATTTCGCTTGTCTCCTTGATCTACGGAGCTACACACGTCGCCGGTGCTTTTCAGCATATCAAGAGTGATCCGGTAAGCACACACATATAACAAGTACTTTGCTTTCTACTACCTGTCTTTTTCTTTTCTTTTTTTTTTTGGTCCGAACCATATGAGTTCTTGAACTAATTGTTTTTGCTGTGCTTTCTGCTGTCGTTTCTTTCAAAACCGTCATGTGTAATAGTAGTTTTTGTGTGGCGTTCCATTGATTGTCAGATTTTTTTCATTCCGTTCGTCATGTGGCGGAAAGTAGCGACAGCTTTGCTGAGGTGATGAGTGGAAATTTCTCAATGTTCGCATGTAAACGTGACTAGCAGCAGTCAGCGTTATCTACTCAAGAGAGTCCTAGTCGTAA
>KN767982.1:0-13287 GCA_000816745.1 Ancylostoma duodenale | reverse complement strand
TGTAGTAGGTTGCTGCAGGTTGTCGAGGCTGCTGATAATCTAAGCGGCTGTGAGCTTGAAGAACGAAAAGAGTATCACGAATAGCATGCTTACCGATAAAGATAAGTAACAAATAATGTAAGAAAATGACAATAATGCCAAAATACCATAAAACCATGAAGTGTTAGAAAAACGTGATGAATCTTCCTCTAACCTGTTCCCCAGTCCAAGCGGAGTTCTCTATCTTCAGCCTATAATTGAGATCACCAAACCAAAATACTGCATCATGGTCATATATCGAAAGACCGTCATTGAAGGTCAACTGCGAGATATCCCTAAAAACATAATGTTGGAAAACCTGTGCTAAGCAGAAGATACGTCTACTTTTTTTCAACATAACTGAAATCTTGATTCCTTCGATCCAACTCGCCAGTACCGGCAGCCAGATGGCAGTTCACGAAGCATACAAGTGTATCATTAAGCCGTAATGATATCGCTGTCCCTCCCTAGAAAGAAATAACTGAGGAAATCTTATGGTAGAGGCTTACTTGCGAACCTACGCAAACATCATCAGCGTCATCAGTTTTTCATTAGTATTAAAATTATACGAAATCAAGAACGCTGAGATAGAGGGTAAAAGGGTACAGAAACTGAACTATGCACTCCTGTTGTGCATTACCCCCATCAAGAGCACTGATACGCAAAAGAGTCAACGGCATAACAGTGCATGACTGCTACGGTTGGCATGAATATGCTTCAATTGCAGTCTTCGTTATGTTGCGTGAAAATTTTGAAAATTTATATTACATATTTGGAGTCGACTACGCACAATGTAAAGACTACAGAAAGAAAGGAACAAAAAAACGATGAAAAAGAAAGAACAGGAAAGAAGAGGACGACATATCCAACCTTGTTGCCCAGTTTATTGACAAGCATAGAGATCCCTGTTGCGATATAGGCAGCATTGATCTTCGAAACTTTAACAGAAGAAATGCGGGATTGGAATAGGACAACAAATATTCCAATCAAGCGCATACTGGATACCTGAAAAATCAACTAAAACCTGATTAAACATTGCAGAAAGCCAAAAAGTTCCAGCTGTTATCAAAACAATCCAATTGGAAGGGCTGAACATACAACTCTGTAATTCTTCCCTCCACCAGGTAGCGATGTCAATATGCATTCCATCCACTCTTCCATCTTCTTTGGATTGTCAATTATGTAAGTTCCAACTGAGAGATCCATTTCTTGCAGACTACAACAAACGAAGTTCAAGAAAAAGTAGCAAAAAATGAGTTATGGTGCATAACAACCTCACCCCACAGCATAGAAATCACATACATCGCCGTCGGGAAACCATCCTCGCAGCACGTTAGGTGGGCTTTTTCCGTTCACGTTGAAAGTGGTCACGCATATTGAAACGTCCGAGAATTTGCAATACCTGAACGCTTGAGACAATCATATATGCAGAGTTGTTGCTGGGTGAGCGGATAGGGTGTTCTCATAGATGGAAAAGTTGTGCAAATGGGTCTTCCAAAGTGATGGTTATCCGTGAAAATCGAGGGTCTAAAAGTGAGGGTGGTCAACCCCAACAGGCGTCTACCGGGGAAAACTGCATTTCTAGTACATTAGCTGAAAGCAAATGTTATGCCATAAGAAGCCCATCCCCACCTAATCCCCAAAAGGATATCTAAATTTTGCGCACTGAGTTTCTCAGAATCCAGAAAAGCTGAGACGAAACTTGCATAAGATGAGATACAGGAGAAAAAGTGCTGTGTGACTACTTCCAAAAATGATACATACATACACTGCACAATCTAATCTTTAGAACTAGAGATTTCTTCGATTTTGCACACGACAAGGTGATGGTCCCCCTTCTATCTCGGCGAAAAAGTGAAGATGGGTGGAGTACGATACTCGTGGTATTCCACCCATGGATGTTCGTGACAGTCACATTCAATAGGTAGCCCTTTCCAATCGTTATTGCCAAAGTTCATCATGCACGAGCACTCTATACATAGACCTTACATAAATAAATCGCACGTTTAGGGATCTGTGCGGATCCAACCAAGCTAATGTGTAGGATTCTAAAAGATACCTTTATACAAGCCGAGAATTAGCTGAGTGAACACTACATTTGTTACAAATTGCCAGTTGAATGAGACGCGCAAAAATAATGCCATGAATTGCCTTAATTTTTAATTTTTATTTTTTTAATTTAATTATTTTTAATTTAATTATTTTTTTAATTACCCATTCTCTTTCCGCGAAGAAGAATTGCAAGGATAACAGCCTACAATAGATTTTGAAGGGCGGTGTAGGAATTTCTATGATAACAGTACGTTTCGATCTCGATCGCAACCACCCGTTGCCCTCTTTCTCAATTGTTTGCCTTGAAAACCTTCCCGATGATTAACAAGTTTGATCGAAAGAGTAAAAGTTGCATGAGCAAATAACCATGGCCACATGGACCGCACAAAAAAAAAGAAAAATAGCCTGATCTGATGTTTAAAACGAACAATTCAATTCTGAAAGAGGTTCAACTTTGGGGCAGGAACTAAGAGGTTCTATAGAAGTAAACAAAGAGAAGCACCTCAGTCATCATGTGAATAAACTGCCGTGTCAGTACGATTCTGAAGAAAACCTTTAAAAACTCAAGGCTATTTGAAAATTCTGCCCAAAATTTCAATCTCTGTGGTCACTATTAAAAAGATGGATAACACCGCCAATGTATAAAGCGTTTAGAAACCAGTAGTACGTGTCAGACACACCGTTAGTGAACATCACATCAACTGCAGGCACTGTATAACAACAGGTTTGACTAGTATACGAGTTGGCCTTTACGATCCTCGTTTACATCGCTTATATCGCTTCATCTAACCGGTCGCAGACGTTATGGAACTGTTTCCGATGAGGACCTGCTTAATTTCTATGCTCTTTCGAAAGCTACGATAGTCAAGCATTTGCGCACAATCTAGCAGCCACTGAACTGCAACAATACCGGTTCTGCTTTCTTCCCTCCAGAAAAGAAAAAACGCATGCATCTCCTTGTCACTTTCATTTCTTATTTCAAACGGCCGTACTTGCCCAAACATCCTGTAGTTTTTGTTGCATCGCAAACTCGAACTACAGCTATACATCTTTCACAGAATAGCTCTTAGGCTTAGTTTTAGCGTTGATATCACCCCATTTTAATAATGTTGTTGTATGTTAGAGCCAATTATTCATAGTACACAACTGCTCACTCAGATTTGAACGAGTGGATGTGTGCTAGACAGGTGTTCTTTTAGGAGAAAGTTAACTACATATTTCACTGATGTTCAGTTAGACTTATGAAATGAATAACTCTATCTAAACTCACCTAGAACTATTCTATTCGGGATTTGAGGAGCTGATAAATTAGGTGCATTTTAGGAAATCAAAGCAGAAATCTTTTAACGGATTATTTTTTCTAAATCAGCTAACCCGTGACTAAAGCTGAAATCTCACCTCTGCTGCCATCCTCGCATCACCTCGTCAACCATCGGGTCGCGTCCAGGCACGTACCCGCCACGGCGGCCACCACTTGCGGCTGTGTAGAACGTCATGCCCAAGCTAGCCCAGCTCCGTCCACCAATCTACACTACAGGTGGAAATCCCCGAAACAATCAATCATTCATGTCGATGAATAACTAATATCGATAAAAAAAACAACGCCCTCTAGCTTGCACCCCTTACTTCGTGTAAAAATAGTACTTTCAGAAATTTACTGGTTCCTTCTATTCATGTTCTTTTACGCCTAATCCAATAACGGTTTATTAAATTAACAGCAGTGGTATAAGCTATGCTCAATCAACAAACTGCCTGAATATTGTAGCGAGACCAAACGAGAAAAACGAAGATTAAACGTTAGAAAATAACAAGAGATAGAGGGGAGAACTCAACGAATTACCAGCAAAACTACCACAACGCAACAGGACGAAATGAGTTTTGCTGAGTAAGGATAAGATCAAATACTTATGAGACAAAACAAACAAACGAAAACAGCGACAAGGATACGATGTATTGAGAACGAGAACAGGAGCTCTTCTCAGTACCTTCCAAAATCGGGGAACAGCTCCACGTAGCGCGGTCCTAAATCAATACCATTGGAACAGTGCAACACAAATAGAAGGGCGGCATAGTGTTACAGGTGCACGAATGGAAAAGCTTATCGAATAAACACTAACAATGTACAGCAACATACCCATGTACTGCTTGTCCTTCAGCAGAGCATCGTCGTAATCCTTTCGGCTCGAGAATTCAACACGAGCTTCTCCAGAAGGGCGTCCACTAGCCTCATGTATTATTTCAACATGTGCCGGGCGAATTGGATTGAAGAACTGAAAAAAATGCACAGCTTTGACTACATAGCAGATTAATAAAGATGAGATGACAGCAAGAAAGGCCACTTGTGAGTTTTGCATGCCGTAATCTGCAAGCCAGCGACTTCCGAAAACACTTCCCTGGCGATTACCTCAAAAAAAAAAAAAGCCAGCTTGTGCAACCACCAGCTTATGCATACTGTAATACAGGCCGTCAATCAAAGCCCTATTCTTTAAAAGTGGTATAAAAAGCGCATCAATCCACAAAATAAGCCATCAGGGCTATCAAAAATATACATTAGATAAATTCTGAAAGCAGAAAACACTTCAACGCAGGCTCGTTCGCCGACAACATTTCACGAGTCTACTGGTTATAACACAACTGTCGCAGTCTCAGGCTCAGATCATGACTTGTAAAACTCTCAACATAGATATGAAACGCATTTTCTGGTATAATCGATGTGTGGTTGTCTTAACTACCCTTTCCATCAATACCACACCCTTTGCCATCATCGCACACCTCCTACGAAAAATAATAATTGCACAAAACATAGAAGCAGCTGTTAAGAAAGCAGATGAACCAGATTCGAACAAAGGCCAAACATGTTTAACCAGATAAACCCAAACCCTTTCCAACCATTCAACCTTCCAGCTGCAATTACCTCATCATTTGTGCAAACCAGACCACCTAAAAGCGACCAAAAATACGCCAGGATGCCTATTTATGCTCGCTGCGTGGGTTTCAAGACGAATGAAGGCCTGAAATACTGACTGAGGTGAGTGCATCAGGACGCTCATCTGCGGTGGCAACATTGAATTTCCTTGCTTTCGCCACTTTCTGCAGTACTATATCGTAAAATCTTGTCCACAATTTTTTTCCAACGACTTTGGACACATGCACTCACGCAGCAAGTATAAATTGGCTCTGAGGGTGTTTCATAAGATCAATATACAGTAGATCTGATATGTTTTTCCAACACCTTTCCAATGTTGATCCCGACTGTCCTCCAAAAGTCTACCCTTTCAGAACCGGACCATTCACCCATTACGTGCTTGACCCAAGTTCGAATCTATACCCTTGCCTTTTTTTCGTGCACTAATGCTTGCGCCAACGCCTTGATCACTAACAATCCAAACCAAATTATAAGAACCACAACATGCCAACTCACGTCATAAATGTCCGCTTCGATAGCACGGAAAGGCACCCCTCTCATTTTGAGTGTGTACCTCTGCCCAGGCCGTTCACGTCCACGAGGTGGAGCGGCAGATGACCCTCGGGAGTCTTCGTGGTCTCTCCATTGATCACGAACACGTATAGGACCACCACCACCGCTACCTCCATAACCATATTCGTGCCATGAATCGCCATATCCAGCCGTTGCTCCAGTTGGAGCACGATCGTCGCGCCACGAATCCGATGGCGCGGGAGCAAAACTTTCATAAGGATCCACTCTTCTCGCGAATAAATCTTCAGGTCTTCTGGATCCACGCATGTAAGGATCATCAGCTTGTGCAGGGCGCCCGTATGGGTCTGATGCAGAGACAGACCTGCCATAAGGATCCGTGTGACTTGCTCTGCCATAAGGATCTGCAAAAGATGAAGCACGTGGCGATGGCGGACGGCGAGCATCTGCTCCAGCCCATGCTGATGAATTGTATCCTCCAGAGTACGGGTCGGCCATTGGTGCCGCTCCAAAACCACCACGACTGTCTTCCCAAGGACCAACTGCCGCGGGACGGTCACCACCTCCTGGACGAGCAAAAGCCCCGAAGCCACCGTAAGAATCTTCATATCCGCCTCGAGCCATACCACCGTAGCCACCGCCTCCCCCGGTACCGCGCGGCACACGCAGCCGGTACTCATCACAGAATTGCACCATCTCGCCGTACGAAGCAGCAAACACCTCGATGTATCTGAAAGCCACGTTTATCCTCTACAACTGAAGTAAAAGTTTTGAAAAAAGTTGGTGATAACCGTTTTAATGAAAAGTTTGAAGGAATATCATCCCCGCTTCCTATTGATCACATGATGTATCATTTTTTAACGGAAAACCGATTAATCCTAACATGGTGTTGTCGGTAATATTTCTCATTTCTAACAAAGCATTACCAAAGATGTTCTATGATGATGAACATACCCATTAAATTGGCAAATAGTATATAATCTAAACTTTGACACCATGGCGCAACTACAACAACCACACCGTAAAAATCGGGTCAACCCCTGGACTAATCAAGTATCTGTCACGTTGGCGTAATTATTGCTTAACCATAGCGTCCACCATCGGATTTCCACATTAAATTGTTAATTTTAAGGGATTAAGCGAGTCATAGGGGAGTTTAGAGCACCTGTATCCAAACAACTGCGAATAAATGGCGGGGCAAATGAAGACATATCATGCGTGTATGGGGTTACATAAGGGAGCTCACTGAACTTGCTTACTTGAGGCCTTCGACGAGTTAGCATCTTCCCAGTTTCAGAAAACTACATAGCACCACACCAAGTGCTGTGCTAACTTTGGAGCTGCACTAAAGGACGTGGACGGGTGTGGTGGAACCAACCAAGACCGGTGAAGGAATTAGGCCAGACATTCTGATCCCTCATTCCCCTAAACAACCAGGGACCAGGGCTGAGCGATAATTTCCAGCACGTTCTTGTGACAAATGTCTACGAACCTTTCCCATTAAAAAAGTGCAACCTTCACCGCATGTTACACTTGTGCCGTCAAATCAAGTATGTTCTTTCGAACAGTGGAGTTAGTGTTAGCGACATTTAGAAAAGTTAGCGGAACAGCTAAAAGCAGAGACCCACTTCATGTTTCAAATTCGATATTCCCTTATGGAAATATAATCATCCAAATGCACAACCACAATGTTGAGAAAATAGTGCTAGAGACTGGTTAAATCTATGGAAAATCAGCGTCATAACCTTTCGGCAAAAGCTTACACATACTTTTGAAATTGGCTCATCATGTTCAGGGTCTGTTAAAATATCGAACTTGAAAATGAGGTAGGACTCTGCTGTAAGCGCAATTAGACAACACCAATGCATTGGATCTCAAATCGCACCTGTGCTGCATATTCTTCATGTGCCTCATCAGGGCTCGATCTGCTGTTTCCTGGTCAACAAAAACCACATATGCTTCTCCGTTGGTTTTCGCTGCGGTTCGATCATCGGGCAATATGATACCATCCTGAATGAGTTCTTTAGAGCACATCACGCGGCGAAATCTTCGAACTGAGTAGCGCATCAACTCCAAAATATCCAGAAAGCTACCAACCGGTACAATACTTAGCGGCGCAAAGAAGTCGTAGATGTCCCTTTCACGAGCTCCGTACGGTAGACCACGCAGGCGTACAACACCCTCTCCAAAAGGTGCAGCCATCATCATACTCATCATTCGAGACGAACCACGACCATAATCGTAGTCACGATCACGACGATCGCGATAGCTACCTCCCCTTAAAATATTTCTGGGTGGAAACAAAGGCCAGAACATAGATTTGGACAGTGAACTTGAACAATACCTGTCACGATCGCGTCCACTAGGTCGACTGCTTGAAGTGTCCTGGTCTGCGGGCATCACTTCGATGTAGCTAAATGAAGTGGGTGAATTTTTCTACGCAACAAATAGGCTGGGTAAGCTTCAGAGAACTAAAAGGCTTCTCTGCCTTCATAGGCGCATGTTGATGATACTATTAGCTCTATTTCCACAATATTTTCACTTCCTAATTAAAAGGAAATTTTACTGATCGCGAAAAGGATATGTAAAGCTGAGTAGAGTCGCATTAGATTACTCTATTTACAGTGATTTTAGACAATGTCGCACCCCCACTCTGTCTAATCACTATTCATTCCAATCTTGGCCACAATTTTTGCGAATCCCATAGAAGATACTCCAGATGGATTACAGCTGTGATGGTATCTACCTACGAAATCCAGGAAACCTACATCCAAAACAAAGATTACGATTCATAAAGGGTCATTCCATAATTTATTTAATGGGTTCTAGAAAACCTTGCTATTTCTAGCGCAATTTGAGAACTGGAAAATCTCATATAGCGTGTGTAGACAGGAAAATCCTGTACAAATTCACAGGAAAGTGTATGCCTATAAAGCTCATTAGCTTCCCCGTAAACAATGCTACTATCTTCTACTAGTCTTCTTAGCTTTCTTACAATTTCGCGGAAGCACACTTCCGAATCCCTTTCTATTACCCCATCCACAACAAGTTTTTATCCTCCCATCAAATACTACGGAAATTACGGAACACTATTTTACTAACCGATGCCCCATATGTTCCCTGTCCTTCTTCAAAGCTCTTTTGTAATCGTCCTCGTTACTGTAGTGCACAAAGGCATCACCGGCAGCTTTTCCATCGCGCATAATGATATTCACCTTGCTGATGCCACTGTCTGCAAGAATTTCGTGAAGTCGCTAAAAACTCCTGCTGTACTTAGCTAAGATAAGAAAACTCACCACCCAAGAACTTGCGGAGACTACTCTCATCACATGAGTAGGGCAGACCCCTGCATTTGATCACAAGGTCCTTCACCATTGTCTGAAACTAAAGTTTAACTCTACCGGAAGACGTGTCTGCAAAGAAGCCACTGACAGAAGGAGTCGTCCAAATGGCAGCAATCTACTAACCTATTCCGTGTGTACTTATTTCTTTTCGTTTCTGCTTATGTTGGGATGAAAAGTGTCTACTAGAACTTAGTAAATGTCGTCAGCATAGAGAAAGAAATGACTTGTCAGTTGAGCATCTGCTTTCGACTCTGAGAATTTCGCACCATGTAAACAAACACTGGTAAACATATCTCGCTCTCAAAGTACTGAAGGGAGGTCTAACGCCAATTTTACCATAGAACGTGCAAAATAGCTTCAAAAACAATGGTAGTGATGGGCTGACTTTAAGGACGAGAAGGTTTTAAATGCGAAGGAACACGCCATACCTTGATTTCTCAAAAAAAAAAAAAAAAACAGCGAAAAACCCTGTGGGGACAGCTGTAGGAAGGCAGAAATGCAGTTTTGGATGAATGAAATCACTATTTGGAGTGAATTGGCGTTCATGTATTTTACTCTAGAAACCGTGTTCTGCATGTGATTGAGAGATGCAAATTCCCCGATACGAGAGCTTTGCGAGACGTTTCTTAGATCAGCTGAAAATCAGCCCAGAATTATGGAAGGTTACTTGTCATACGTTTCTTGCCAAGAATGGTATTTTCTCTTGGTTTCTTGCTGTGATCTTACCATAACCTCACAAGAGTGGAGCTACGGTACAAGACTAGCTGGATTTTCGTGATCAAAGAAACGAATAAGCCAGGGAAAACCTATGCGAAAATTTCTTTAGACAACTGATCCGATGAATAGTCACCTGTGATTCTCCCGTAATGGCTGAATTTGTGCAAAATCCACCGTACTCACGTAATGAAACACATATATTCTTCCGAAGTGAATCTCGCGCAGAACCCATGAAAATTTACTAAATTCATGCAGGGCTCCTGCGCATTCATACAAGACACGAATTCTGCATCTCTTGAGTGAGATTTCTCTCGAGGAATCGGTTAGCAATTTGCAATTATGGATGAAGGAGGAAGTTATCCAACTGTCAGTGGATTGCGGTAATCAAGCGAAAAATAGAACACGATATTTTAATCGGAAGCAAGGTGTGGATCTAGAGATGTTCGCAGTGAAAATCTGAGGCAATTACAAGGTACAGGGATCGGCAATTCAATTTCATCGCTGAAAATTCGTCAAGCGAAGGAGAAACAAAGTGAGAAGCGTGAAGCCCGAACGAACCGCTTCTAGTGGACCCGAATGAAGAAGTGAAGTGAATTTTCGGCAGAGATATCAGCAACAGAAGTGATAACGAGGACGTGAAAACGCTGCAGAATCAGCGCACCAAACATGCGTGAACAAAAACGCTGCAAGACTAAATGTGTTACGGGGAACCCGTCGCCCTTGGAACGAAGGTCATCCCCTGCGTCCGGGGATCGATGTCGACGCGCGTAGCAACGTCGTGTTGACGCCGTTCTGCAGCCGCGCGATCGATACGGGGGCGCCGCGTGAGGACCCGACGCCGCGGCATATAAAAGCGGCACACACGTGCGGCGGCCAGCGCTGTTCGTCTCACGACATGTCCGGACGCGGTAAGGGAGGCAAAGGACTCGGCAAAGGTGGTGCGAAGCGCCACAGAAAAGTGCTTCGCGACAACATCCAAGGCATCACGAAGCCGGCTATTCGTCGTCTGGCCCGCCGTGGCGGAGTGAAGCGTATTTCTGGCCTCATCTATGAGGAGACTCGAGGTGTGCTGAAAGTATTCCTGGAGAACGTTATTCGTGATGCTGTCACCTATTGTGAGCACGCCAAACGCAAGACGGTCACTGCCATGGACGTCGTCTATGCTCTGAAGCGCCAAGGTCGTACGCTCTATGGATTTGGAGGATAAACTGATCCGTGTAATCTGTACAACATTTCACTATTTTTTTTTGTCATATATTCTGTTCTCATTTCCAAGTCGAGGTATCTCATTCATTCAATAAACTTTCCTTATTAAGTTTGTTTTCGTGGAGTTTGGAAGAGTTTGCACTGCTCCTCTGCAAAGCGGTCGATAGCTGTCGTTAGAGTACAGGGCGGCGCAGGGGCATGAAAAACAGGCATCGATCGAAGTGCGTGCGTAATGAGGGGGTGGGAGCGTCCTTCCATCGAAATTTCAGCAGAGATTCGCAGTCTGACGTAAATTTGGTAAGAATGGTGTACCGCAGGGGTCTTGACGATGATCCCATCGGCTAGCTACTGTTTCTGCACTGCAAAGGCAATGGAAGTGCTGCGTAAGACCGTGGTTGGAATCCTTCACTTGAGATTACCCAGGGTAAATGTGTTGGCGATGACGTTGATGATGGGTAAATATGGGGTAGAAGGCATGCTAATGCGGTTACCATGGGCAATCTCAACGATGCATGCAGCCTCCCAAGTCGAAAATTGGAAGAAATTCCAGTTATGGGGAAATTTGGAGGTGTAAAGACAGCAAATACGAGGGGGTATAAAGTTATTCATGCTTGCGGCGCGTGAAAGTTTACGCGCCGATACACAGTGCAAAGGAGGGAGGTAGAAGAGAAATCCTGGCAGGTCAGCAATGTTCCTTGTTTTGCCGCAGCGACTGCCGCGCGAACAAACCGTGTTTCCATTTTCGCCGCTTTCGGTCGGCGCGAAAACTTTGTGGAGTTTTGGAGGGGCGCGTAAACTTTGACGCGGCCGCAAGCATGAATAACTTTTATGACTGCCACAGAACCATTTTCATACTGGCAATTATAAGAAATCTAAATCAGGAGCTCGCATGACGCCAGAATCCATGCACTTCCATGTACCAGGATTCCGCTCATCCCTGCTAAAGTTAGGTTTCCACGGAAACGATGGTAATGAAGGTGGTAAAGCACAAAAGCAGCGATATTTCAGTGAATGAGAGAGGCAGCTTTACCCTTGGGATCATTATGGTCTCTCCTATTTCTGGGCTAGACCAGCACACTAGTAAACTTGTGGGCCAATCCAGTGTAAAAAACCACATCTCCTATTACCAGCTGGCCTTGTTTGGTCCCGTAAAATTAGTCTTTTTCGGCTCAACTTTCCAAATTTTTCTAGTACTAACATTGCTATTTTAAGCAAATTCATAATTACTCTATTTCTAGCATCACCAGGCTCATCGGCGAGCCGTTCGATCTATCATTCACAATCATTAACTGGAACGTTCCTAATACTTCAGTATTTCTTCAAAAACTCAGGACAAGACTACAAATAAGGTTTATTCGGCAACATATGTATAACAGAACGCCGACAATAATACATTATTGAACAATAAATACAATGGAACATGGTTATGAGACCAATAAACAGTGGTGATCACTTGCTTGATGTGTATTTTGTGACAGCCTTGGTGCCTTCAGAGACAGCGTGCTTGGCCAACTCTCCGGGCAGGATCAGTCGAACAGCAGTCTGGATTTCTCGCGATGAAATAGTCGACCTCTTGTTGTACTGCGCCAGACGAGAGGCTTCAGCAGCAATACGCTCGAATACGTCGTTGACGAACGAGTTCATAATAGACATAGCTTTGGACGAAACGCCAGTATCGGGGTGGACTTGCTTCAGGACACGGTAGATGTAGACAGAATAGCTTTCCTTTCGGCGGTGCTTCTTCTTCTTGTCGCTGCTACGGCTGGCCTTCTGGCTCTTAGCGGCCTTCTTCGCACCCTTAGCAGACGGCTTCGGCGGCATGGTCGATGGAGACTGGCGTGTGCGCCGAGTGAGTAACACAGCTATAAATACCGCGCGCTGCGCCGCTCGCTCCGCCCACCATGGGGGCGGGCCGAACGCCGCGGCGCGCACTACAAATATCACATTCCGATCTGCGTGGCTATCGTCTCGCTCATCTACTATGTCTGGTCGTGGAAAAGGAGGCAAGGCCAAGTCCGGCGGAAAGGCCAAGTCTCGTTCTGCTCGTGCTGGCCTGCAATTCCCCGTAGGACGTCTCCATCGCATGCTGCGCAAGGGCAACTACGCTGCCCGTATCGGTGGAGGCGCTCCTGTCTACCTGGCTGCTGTTCTTGAGTATTTGGCTGCTGAAGTGCTGGAATTGGCCGGGAATGCTGCTCGTGACAACAAGAAGACCCGTATCAACCCGCGTCATCTGCAACTGGCGGTGCGTAACGACGAGGAGTTGAACAAGCTGCTTTCCGGCGTCACCATTGCTCAGGGAGGTGTGTTGCCGAACATCCAAGCTGTGCTGCTCCCGAAGAAGAGTGTCGGTGAGAAGGAGTGATCTCGTTTTGTGTTATTGTCCTTATAAGGACCTTGTTTATTGGCCCTGTATTTATTCCCGTGTAATTTATGTCGGATAAATTTGTGTTCTGAAGAATTGTGTTGTGTTTGCTTCTGGAAAGAATGTTATTGATTGGATTTGTTGAGTGT
>KN767978.1:0-12738 GCA_000816745.1 Ancylostoma duodenale | reverse complement strand
TCTCTTCCTCTGTCTTCCTCTCTCTTCCCCTCTCTCCACCTTTGTATGTCACTCTATATTTTTTCTCAGAAATATTGGTATTCTGTCATACTATGGGAAAGGTAGTCATTTATGAAAATCAGAGTAACCTCTAGATCACATTTGCCTAAATGGTAATTCTTCTAGTAATAATAGTGTTACTTATTGTGTTACAGTACGGTTACCAAACCAATGTCATACACAATTTGTGATTTTGCAGGCTGCCACTACACACAATCCTCATGCAGCAGCCATGCAAAATGGTCACATGGGAATGGCTGGACAAGGAATGGTAGACGGTATCAATGCTGTTCTAAACGCGTCGTCGGACCACCACCCGAATTCAATGTACGGGGCTCAACCTGGATATGCCCCACCTCCAATGCACCAAGGCAGCTATCCTCCTATGCATCCGCAACAAATGTGGCCTCCACCACAACACCTGCAGCAACAGAGTTCGTGATAGTTTTTACCTCTGTGGATCTCTTGGAGTTGAATATTTAGTTCCAGGCATGATGATGGGTCCACCAATGAGCCAGTCGCAGGGTGGTGGCCCAATGCAGTCATACAGGGAGTCTCCAGTAGAACATCATCGACCATATCCTACCATGCGACCACAGATGCGACCACCTCCAGTTGTTCAGTCAATGCAACCACAACCTGTAGATCCTTTGCGGATGGGAAGCGGTGCGTCGATGGAACCAATCCTGAACGCTCCTCCAACTCCAGCTGTTATACCCCCTCGTTAGTGATGTTTTCGTTACTTTGCGTTGTTTTGCTTCGTTACTGGGATTATTTCTTACGCAATTTCATTTTCTATGTCAATCTTTGAACAAAGTAGTAAGATTGCTTCATCGTTCAGGCCCAACCACGTCAGCCACAACTCCTGTGATGACCGGGTCTGGCAATGGCGGCAATGGCAGCGCTGGAAGTGCGGGTTCCGCTGAGCAACCGGGTGTTGATGACTTGTACAACATGGATGACTTTCTGCCAACTCCCATGGAAGCTGTTGGAAATGTGCAAGGAAATGGGGTTAGTTGCTGCGAAGTTGAAGTTTGGTTTGACAACCTGATTATTTGACTTCTGTCTCCAGAACAAACCGTCGCTGCCTGATGCTGCTCGACGGGAATTTTCACAACTCTCGGATAGGTTCGAGTTCGACAACAATCCCGAGTCTCATCATGATCCTCATTGTGCCCTCGTCAAGTGCAAAATCAGTGAGTTTCTTTATCTTTTCTTCTGGATTTCTTCGAATCTGACAAGTTTCTGGGCGAGTTTGAAAAAGTGATTGACAGTTGATCAAACAAGGGAGTTGTTCGCAGTCATTAATGCTAGCTATCTTGCATTCTCACCAGATTGTTTCGGCAAAGTGCATTTAATCAAGACTAATGTTGTCGCTTTGGGCAGCGTATTTAAACAAGGGTTTCTTCTTTGGGGAGCGAGGATTTTCCTTGAACAAGTTTCTCATTCTAATTCCATGTTTGGTGTTATTTTGATCCCGTGTCGGGGAAGAAAACTAGAGTTCTGTTGTACGTATCACGGATCAGTAAAGATCAATAATTGAGTGATGTATTTATCAACTCATCAAGTTCATTGTCTTTCAGAAGGTCAACAGGTTCCTGCTCTTCGTCTGGTCATTCCATTATCTTATCCTGCTTCCTCTGTCACTGTTGATCGTGCAGCTATCGATCTAGGTAGGAGCGTTACATTATGACAGTGGATTTGAATTTTTTGCGCTCCTATTTTAACAGTCTCCTGATTTTTAGATGCTTTCTTCTACGATGATCTGCAAAATGTAGTTCATGAGCGGCTTGCTCGTCCTGGATTGCATTCGATAACTGAATTCCTCAATACTTGGGTACGCTGACTTTCAAGGATTAGTCTTCTTTGACACTATTTTTTTAATTATTTAAATTATGTCCTTGTTTAGGAGACCACAGTAAGACAGTATACGTCGAATCAGAACAATGCCAACACAACGATCTCACCATTCGACGAACTCTTCCAGAATTATGATAACATCATCACGTGAGCTCTCAAGTGTTGTGGATGGATCTGTCTGTTCCCGTCAGACTGCCCGCTCTGCCCGGCCGCAGCACTACCACTGTACAGTCCTTTTGTCTCTCTATTCAGATAGTTATTGTTCTTCTTCGTCTTCTTCTTCGTTTCGCTATTGTATGTGTTCGCCACCGCTCCGTCCGGTATCAGGCTGTTGATTTGATGATTCGATCGCTCCCGTTTCTACCTTGTACAGAGTTATCTTTCTCATCATCGAGTACCTTCATCATTATTATTTTATAACAC
The DNA here is from genome assembly GCA_000816745.1 of Ancylostoma duodenale. Taxonomy (NCBI): domain Eukaryota; kingdom Metazoa; phylum Nematoda; class Chromadorea; order Rhabditida; family Ancylostomatidae; genus Ancylostoma; species Ancylostoma duodenale. Next base: position 10,416 of record KN767978.1, on the reverse strand, counting down.
CTTTCGCGGTCATCCACACCTTGTTCGTTGCTAAAATCGCGTTGACTTTTATCTGCCGTTATATATGCTTATTTTATTGTTGCGAACGTGACTTTTGATCCCCCTCCACATGGTTGACTCGAATCCCTCGCTTCGCACCCCATTTTGAATTGTTCCTCTTTCCTTTGCGAGTACATTGTTCGTCAGTACGGATAGTAGGACGAGTTTACGCGGCTGCGCACGACTTTTTCAGCGTTTATAATTTCCGAAAAGCTGCTGTAACTATGTACACTGTTCATTTGAAAAATGTAGTTTATGAAATCTCTACGGTGAAAATTAGACAAGGTAACAGTGTGCCAGCGATTTTTTTCATATATATTCTATTTCTAAATATTTTCCTCATCAGTCGTGCGCGTCGCTCCATTACTCGTTTTGCCCTAGGCCCTGTGATTTAGAAGTGAATAGTCTCCGGGCATTGTTTTCACCTCTCCACGCCCAGCCTCCTTGAACCAACATCAATTGCACGAGGTTTCTCTTTTCGTATTCGTTTTCTGTTTCTCTTACGGAATATATTGTTGTTTTGCGTCCGTTCGTCTCCGTTCTCACACATACAAACACCTTTGAGATTTAGATATTCTATGTTTAGTAATTATGATTCTATTTCGCGAGTGATATCAGAGTGAGTTTACGTTGTCAAAGATGCTGATCCACAAGAATAAATGTTTATTTAAGTAACGAATGTGTTGCAGCGCGTAGAATGATTATCCGAGCAAGAGGCGTTTTTCAAGGCAATTTCGGCACTGATGAAGTTTGTCCTCAGGCGCAGGATGAACGTCGTGAGGATCCAGGCGATCTCAGTGGGTGTCTGCGGCTGTGAAGAGGTAGATCATCGACATTGGAAACAGAGCGCGAAGAACGCGCCAGCCACGAAACCCAGTCCGGCGATGCATGCAGGTCTGAAAGTACTGTGATGATGTCAATAGCGGCTAAACACTTGAGAGTACACCTTCAATTTTACCCTGAACAAATTCAAAGTACTTTCTATTTGCGATAAGACTGTGCGGTTCCCTTCTCGACAAATTTGCACGATATGGCAGCTTATAGTGAATTTATATTTGATGCGTGCGTTTGAAGTGCGTGCGTCAGGCGCATGCATCCATTTGCGGAGGATTTTCCTCACAGACCGGTCAATGCGGCATTAACCTCGATGGAAAGAACGTGCGGCTGCCGTGAGGCCGTAACCGCATGCGTCTGAGCTGCATCAGCGATGCGAGTGGCCCTTTCCTTCATCGCACTGACGCACGCACGTCGAACGTACGCATCAAGTATAAATTACCCTTGTTTGCAATGGAATTGAGCAGTTGTTGGCGAACAACAAGATCGCCAAAAATTGCCGTCATTAGCAAGTCCTAAATCGTAACTGGTCCAACTAGGCCAATTTCTGTCCCACGCATTAGAATAAAAATCGGTGAGTGCAATTCGGGAATGTTGCCCGGGGCTTAAGTTTTCAGATAGCGTCTTCAAGCTATGAGAAGAAGTAGGACTACGAAAAGAAGACTATCTGACCTTGTATCTGGGCCTGGATACATCATTGAGATTACCCAAGGTAAATTTGTTGACTCCTGTGTTAGCTATGGATAAAATATATGTGGTGTTAACACGTTTACCCTGGGTAACCTCAGCGATGCATGCGGCCTCTGGAGGAACAACGTGAGATTTACTAACAAATCATCTCAAAGAAAGAAGAAAGAAAAAATTCATCTGTCAGAAAAACAAGTGAGCTTTTCATATATCAAGATGTGATGTATATTTGTAAAAAGACAACGCCCTTCAGGGAAAATTCTTCATGAAGATTCGCTCAGCAGTTCCAATCAAATGAGATGTAGTCGTCCTTAGTGCTGTCATTTTACGTCTATTTTGCAAGGGCCACTCGTGGTGTCAAATACGGAACAACATGACATTTGTCATCAACACCTAGGCTTTCGGTCATAAAACTGACAATCTGTCACTCTGTGTAGTGATTTAGTTTTGACAAACTGCCCTTAACCTTTAATTGTAAAGCTCATTCATAATGGGGTATCGCCGCACTGCCGCAATCTATGGATTCAAAGGACACTTAGTACCACAGACGAAGTGAGGAAGTAAGCGAGTAAGGCATGAGTCTGGGAATAATAACCAACAAAAGACCACTGCAGTGCATGACAGTGATGGAGTTTTGACGCGGATTTCTGGATGCTTGAAAATAAGTTTTTTTTTTGCAACGATTTCACAGTTTTCTTTATAGATTGATGACATTTCATCTTCATTTGAATGCGAATAATCCACTAATAAAAGGAGTGCGTTTTACTGAAAATCGACAGCCGTCTCCAGGATTCATTCCAATGTTAGTTTTTCAAAGTTTTTTTTTCTCAAAAAATGTGCGCTCACCAGCGAGAGTGAAGAAAAATTGAAACTTGGATATAGTTGAATTTTCACACGAAAATTATTCGAAAATACATAAGGAATTCTACGCTGAATGGCTTCGGATTTTTTCACTGTCATGCTGCAAATACTAGGGACTCTCTTTACTCAGGCAACACGTCTAAGATGAAAAATTTATCCTTACTTTCAAAGCAAAATTTCATGGGGATCGCTCTTTCAGTGGAAATTCTCTGATTTTGAGCAACTCGCATTCTAGAGGAAAGTTTGACTCATTCCCTCAGAGAAAAAGCGTGGATAATCGTTCACACATAGAGATAGAGAGAGTGTGTGTATGAGAACAGAAGACGTAAACTAGCATTCGTCTACAAAAGGTGGAGTGAGAAATTCTTAAGATACCACCTTTTCCGTGTTTAGCGGCGTCCTACATATGTAGTGATAAGATTTCCAGGTTTGACTGTCTTCGAATCTTTGAGTTGTAAAAACCACGTTGGCGTCGCACCGAGCTCCCATATACGGAGACCTCGGCCATTAGTCAGCATTGTTAAATTTGTTTTTCAAATAGTTTCTGGACAGGTTGCCCTTCCAGCATAATTCTGGTCCAAAGTCAGAGATCTGTGCGGGCTTTGATGAGCTGGGTTTAATTTATAGGGGAGGGAAAGGTCATCTGTGCACTTGTTAATATGGCTCAGTTATAATACAATCTGAACCGCCCAAACTGCACCGTAACGCCACGGCTGCGAAGGTAAGCATTCTTATTGTGGTCTAACTTTAGTTCACTTTTGATTTCACTATATTACATCTATACATATTATCTATATTAAATATGCACTAGTGGTTCATAGATCTCTTTTTTTGGAAAAAAAATCGAGTGAAGTAGCCTAAATCCACAGCCCCGTCTAAATCTGCGACGTCAACACCGCCCCCTGCCCCTTTCAGAACTCCCCCCCCCCAGAAAAGTCCACTCCCACTTGTTCTCAAATATTCACCCACCCGAGTTGACGTCCTTGATAGCTACATAAATTAAGCTGCCATCCAGGGCAAATCAACTTTTTGAACCGAGGGAAAAGCCGCTTTTTGCACTTTTCAGTTCCCCGCACTTTCAAAATTTATAATTGGCCCGTTGAGTATCGGCGGTGCACTTGGAGTCGACGCGACAGATTGCCCCCATTTCCGGGGCACAATGAGCCAGTGTTCCACACCTAGTAAGATTTCTGATAGGGTAGGGTCTCGAAGACCAAATTGACCAAATTGAGCCGAGGTGTTCAATTCCGTTCCGGACGGTATCAGTAGCCCAGAAGAAAGAGATTTTACCAAGTTTCGTTGCACATAACCTTGAATGTTTAGGCCCCGGTGTCGGTCACGATTTTGAGATGTTAAAGGCAGCACTCACGGACACTACACTGTATGGTGCAGAATGTTGGCCGGCTACCAAGGAGGTGGAACGCCGCCTGGGTGTGATGGAGATGAAGATGTTACGATAGATGGCTGGTATCACGCGTGTGGACCGCATACGCAACGAAAATATCCGAGAGCGGTTCGGCATCGCCACGATTGCTGACAAGCTCCGCGAAACCCGCCTCAGATGCTACGGCCAAGTTCTGCGCGCCAGCAAAGACACAGTCTGCAAAGTAGGCCTTGATCTTGAGGTACCAGGAAAACGACCAAAAGGACGGCCAAAGTAACGGTGGCTGGACACACTGCATGCGGATCTGAAGCATGTGGGCGCCCACCCAGATCAGGCGCACGATAGAGCTAAATGGCGTCAGAAGATCAGGAAAGCAGACCCCGCCAACGAACGGGACAAACGCTATACTATACTACGGAATACTATCGCCGCACAAGCTGCTCTGAAAGTGTTCTTTTACCTACTTACAACGACATTGCCTAGGACCAGACGGACTTATTTGTCAGGTGATTGTACGTGTTTTCGCGGTTGCATTCGGTTGCATTACATATAGCACCGAAATCTTTTTGGGGCGCGAGAAGGATCGATTGTCAGCTGATCTATTCGCCGAACCACCGCCCTTCTCAAAAGAATTCCCTCATTTTATACCAATTTGCCTCATTTTCTCATTTTTTAAACATATGGTGATTGCGATTTTTTCATTGGCGTATTAGAATAACTATAGCTGTTTGAAAAGTATAATAGCTAATTTCTATCAAAGCTTTAATTTTCTCCGTTTCCTCCCACTTGGCGAATTCCGTGTTGTTTTGAATTCCAAGTGGCATCTTTGTTAGTTGGTACTGATTTTTCCATGGTTATTTCTTTTTCTACCGTGCGGAGGTGCTGCAGTTCAGAAAAAATAACTGATTTCGCGAAGATCCGCATGGTGGAAAAGACTGCCTTATCGATCTTTTGCTATCGGTCCTCATCCCATGGATAGCGCAACTCGACCACATCTGTTGGATCTAACGGGATTATGGACTTCTAAAAATAGTGTTTTTGAAGCTAACGAAAGTTTTGTCCTTAAGAAAGTGTTAAGCACCCTCCATCCCTCCCAAATATGACGAGATCTTAAAGTCGAAAATTTCCGTGGGTGCTGCCTTTGAAGAAAAATTACATGAGAACTTCTATGTACTGCTGAGTTATTTAGAATTGCAATCTGCTGGTTTTACTTGAAAAATAAGCGGAAATTTTCGAGGAGTTACAGACATTGAATAGATTGCGGCGGTTAACACAGAGTTTTTCCGTTAGCAAGTTAGTTTTTACTCATTTCTCCAAAACATTCTTCTTTTCAGAAGAGTTCAGGGTTGTACTTTTCCTGAATAGCTTAAATTAGCTTAAAATCCACATAGGACACGCACAAAATCCGCAATAAGACAAGCTCTTCATCAGTTGAGATTTTGAAGAATTGAAAGAACTTCTTTTTGCTTAGAGGTGTCGGGAAAAAGCCCATCCCAGCAACATGTGGTTGTTGGGTGGAGTCACACCAGCCGCCAGATAGCGAGTGTCGACAGAGCAGCCACACCACTCGGCTGCTATCATCTATGCAGCCCCCTCCCCCTTCCCCTGTTATGTAGATAGCATATATAATAAATATTATAATAATACTGTATCATACTCCCCCTACACCTCAGGTGTGGGACGGTACCACCCGTATCCTGACATGGAAGTCCCGGGAAGATTTTTTTCAATACTTTTCACTAATGTTAGATTAAATAACAAGGGAAACATATGAAAAATTAATGAATACCCCTTCCCCACCTGCTGCCGTCTGCTGCGCTCACCTCGAGGAGTGTGTGAGTTTTTTTTTTGTTTGTGTAAGTGTGTGATTGTGAGTCTTTATCTACTTATCCAATTAATTGTATAATACAGGAGAAAATCTCAAAAAAAAATACAGTCCACGCGGACGAGGCCCAATGCTATAAAGCCTTTTCTACTTGTTTCAAAATGGCCATTTTAACGTAAGCCTAAGACGCGATTGATAAATTTCCGTGATCCGCGTGAGAATGTTCCGTGATCCGCATGAAAATGTTCCGTGATCCGCGCGATAATTTTCCGTGATGCGCTCGAAACAAGCCGTGATCCGCGTGGAATAATATCCGTGAGCATGTGCCTAATGATTATGTAACGTAAAGCCGTGACGTACAAAAACTGCAAATGATCCGGAGACCGGCAAACGTGAAGCGTGAGCCATATCCGAGAACCGTGATTGTGCACAAATTGTTTAAGCTTGCTTATGCAATACAAATTGGACTCGTTCGCATTCGCTAGCCAAGAATCATAAATCTTCGTTGACCAGACAATATCTGGAGCAATATTTGTGTGGTAACACAAAGGCCAGTGTTCCATACAACATGTGCGAACGTGATCATATTACAAGATGATCGTAAACGCACTCCACAATGAACCAACATCACAATGTCGCCGCACCACATGTAGGAGCACCATCACATGTTTGATGCGCACGCACCGACATAAATTCACTGAGCTGCAAGTATGAAAGGCTATCATATTACGTTCTAACCTTATGTCCTCGCGCACCATAACAATATGTTTACTGTATTCTGCTATGCAACACTGGGGACCATACCATATTACAGTAACATAGTTCCTCAAACATTTTGAATCAATCAGCATGTCACTCGTCTTAATCAAATCAGAATAAACGTTGTCCACATAAAATCCTTCCTTCTTTTCATGAACAATTCTTTTAGAACTTCTTTCTTTCAATGAACAATCAAAAACTGCTTCAAAAATCAAACGCTAAGTAATCCAACTCAAAAAAAAAATTAACTTTCTTACAATGTTTTTTCCCTTACCAATATTGGCTGTGGTGCACTTCCTCCGCTATTTTTCAATAGCTGACCTTCCTGTTTTCCCTGCACCAGCTGATTTTACTAAAAAAAATTTACTTTCCATAAAAAATGGTTCAGCCAAGATTAGCCTCGTTTACTGAATCGCTGACGAGCAGATCTGAATTTGTAAATCAACATTATAAATGTATACATACACGTATGTATGAAATTTGTAACATTTACATAGCTGCATCAGCAAAACGTGCTATTGGTTGCCTCCGCCCAGGCATCGTAAAATTCGTCCTCCATCTTCTTCCCGCCCCATCACACCAACCAAGCTCCATTCACCACATTGGTGCTGACCCCAGCCGAAATAACTCCCCCCCTCCCTCCCCCCTTTTAGAAAAAAATTTTTGCTAGCATAGTACCCATATTACGACTGGCAGACAGTAAAGTTGCGAAGTCACACCATACTTTCTAAGCTTTATGATGCGATATTACTTCATTGTAAATCTTTTTTTACTGTTGACTAAAATGCACAGTTCATCAGGACAACAATATCCATGAACAAGCATTTTTTGTCGCTAAAATGCGCCATTGTTCAGGCACTCATTTTAGCACATAGGAAAAGCCCTCTTTAAACATGAGAAAAACATTGCCATCAGTGAACCACAGGCGCTCGGATTAGCTAGTCAACTTTTCTAATCCTACATTGCAAAGGCGTCTATCACACTAGTAACTGACCATGCACAAACTCTGTAATGCATAAATCAAACCTAGTTGGACGACATCCAAAATTCCAAATTACCATGCAAGCGAATGATATCCAAATCCAATATAACGCTGAAAAGCATAACACATTATGTGACTTTCTCAGCCGACACCCTTTAGCAAGTACAGACTCCATGAAGTTGACTTCGCTACCTTCCTTTTACGAAATTCAACAATCTCAGATAAATTCCAAATACGGAAGTCTGATGGAATTTCTAAAAGGTAAAATTCCAAATCCCCAGAAGATTTTTTTAGCATTGTGGACAAGTTCTCAAATTTTCAATAACTTTATACCACACATCTGTTAAATCCTTTTCACAAAAGTCCACTTTCGATCTCCTTTCAGACTGAAAAAATTTATTTTAGCAAAATATTCTAAGCTCCCAAAATGTCAGGCTGTAAATAAATTTTCTTTAAACTTGTCCAATGTGCCAGGAAATTTGAAAAAAAAAACTCAATAGGTCACGTAATAGAAGAATTGGGATCACTTTCAATTCTTCTGAGGCCTTTTTTTTTGAGAGAAACCATTTGGATATCACTGGACCTTTCCCAGCTTGTATAAATGGTAATGGATTTATTTCCATCACTATGTGTGCATTTACCAAACTTGTTATTGCACCACAATCTCTAACCGAACAACTGCCATTGTGGGAAATGCTTTAATCGATGATGTTATCGTCAAGAACGAAACACTCGAAAATCGTATCTAACTACGCCAGTAACTCGCATGTAAAGACTTCCTAGTGATTAATCGTATATTGAGAAGTTCTCGCGAATTCACTGAGTTCCAATCACAAGACAAAGGTCAAGTTGGAAAGTTAGATAAATCCTTTACAGTTCTCACAACTGCTTATCGTTTTTAAGCATGGGATCTGCAGTTGGACTTTCTTGCGCTTGTAGTTTTTTCCCTCTACATTAAATAGAAATGTAAGGGACACTATAGGTCATTCACCTATCTTCGTCGCTTTCGGTGGCCATCAGATTCTTTAGTTAGAGTCTGCGAAATCCCATACAGACTAGACTACGTTACCGAAGCTTCGCAGATCAATTCGCTACCGCCTCGGAAACCACAATTATGGATACAGTTGAAGGTATTCGAAAAGAACGTTCCCACTGGTTATTTTGTGTTAGTGGTTGACATGATCCGTTCAAAACTTTCAGTGGAAAAGTTCTTCTCATTGATCAAACATCAGTATTCCTGATACGGTAACGACTAGCTTAACTGGACATTTTAAACAACAGATTGTCCATGTCAATAGTAAAAATCTATTGTACTCGTTCTCCATTGGCTAATGTTTCCCCAGAAAATCAAACAAACAGTTTGCCGTGAAACGCGGAAACATTAGAAGATGATGAACAAAATTTACGGCGTTATCGCCCCTGTTATTAAAGAGACCAGCTTTCAGCAAATCGCCATCAGCTTCAATGCAGGAGGATCGATAACTATTCATAGAAATGAAAACAAAATGTTTAAATCATCGAGAAAAGTTATTGGTACTCCTAGGTTAGTTGTCTTTTCAACTTTGTACGCCGCATTGTCGCGAAATACCGATACCAAACATTTCTATGAGATGGCAAACTCACAGAAATTTTCAACCAAAAGCAGCGTCAAAACAAAAAACTTTTCTTCACTTCCAAAATTTTGCCCCTGTGTTGAACGCCCATTGTGTAAATCAGCAATCCACCTTATGTGGAATGCCATTTTTTGTGTAAAACACACAGTTCAACATTCGACTCACAGTATCGCACATACAACTCTGTATAACTATATATGTGCAATCACGATATATGCAATATATTATGTAATGCGATATCCAATGTTATATCCGAAATGTACTGTTATATGACTGTAACATTTCTATGCAACCACAGTTGTTCCTATACACATGCTATTCCATATGTATGTTCTTATATATCATGTTGTCAGTTATTCCCTAAACATATTTGTATAACAGTTAATCACATACTTGTGCACATTTTGCTGTAGTTTTTTTCCTCTCTCAAGACCAATACGGCACAATGCTGTCTACGTCGTTCACAGCGATTCCGCAAGTTCAACTTCCAGTGACATGAGTCCGCCTTTCATTCACATGATTTCGCCCTTCAGCAGGCAATACTTCAATATGCCTAGCTCTTCCAATGTCATCAACCAGGTCATTTCCTGACCTTCGTATTTCTCCAGACATGTGTCCACTCCTTCCGATCACATCCAGTAAATTCGATCCAATGATTGTTCGCTCGAGGACGAGCTTCTTCGTACGCCTTAGGGTAAGGTGAAGGTCGTGACTACGCTCTCTGTCCACCGCAACCAAACCCTCGCAGTGCTTCCTCAGAAGAAGTAACCACAACCACGCAATGTCCACGTTCGCAACAACTAAGCCGAACGCAAGTAATATCACGTCGCCATCAAAGCTCGAGGACGAGCTTTCCGAGGGAATGGAGATGTCGGGAGAAAGCCCATCCCAGCAACATGTGGTTGTTGGGTGGAGTCACACCAGCCGCCAGATAGGCAGTGTCGACAGAGCAGCAACAGCACTCGGCTGCCATCTTCTATGCAGCCCCCTCCCCTTTTCCCTGTTATGTAACATTCATATATAATAAACATTATAATAATACTGTATTATACTCCTCCTACCGCTCAGGTACGGGAAGAGCTCACCCGTATCCTGACAGATTCTAAATCTGAGTGAAACAGAGCCACTCACTTTCACCGCTCAAAAAAGGTATTTACAATTTGGTTTTGTTCGTACACGTGGATATTTGACGTCCGACTGCTCCACAACCATTTTTCCATGTTGCAAAAATTAGGTTCCGGTGGAGATCGAACCGTGGACCTGTTTGAGCTCGAATACTGCGTCACTCCATTGCTTATAATAAGTGTGTAGAGTTCGCGACAGACACATGTGTGACAACTTATTCGTTGTTTAAATCATGAAATTTGAACTTCAAAAATAAAATCTAAAAATTAAAAAAATTAAAATAAAATCCAAAAATTGAAAAAATAAT
>KN767977.1:0-25266 GCA_000816745.1 Ancylostoma duodenale | reverse complement strand
CGGAACGGGAATTTTTCTCTTGTTTTGAAAATTTTTTTTTATATTACGCTTCGGAAGCTTGCTTCTGCACACGCATCATGCTTCACAAATAAGAAGTTTCCGCACCATGTATCATTCTTTCATTCACTCTGTAGGGCCCGCTTTTCTAGTCGGGTGAACCGCCGAGGCTCGTTGGGGAGTCGCATCCTTCTCACCAACTCCTTAACATTATGTAATTCACTACAGTTTTAAAACATAACAAAACTCAAGTTGTTCCAATCGGTCTCATTTCTCGTTCTCTTGATTGAGAAAACCATAAGTCGAATAGCTTCAGTCGATAAGATCGACTCTCAGAACTCTTATAATCTTTTGAGGAGAAAACTCAGAAATTCCCAAGTCAAAAGTAGCAACCTCGCCAACTCCAACTTCTATAGTATGGCAAATAGAAAGGCTAATCTGTCATCGAACAATACAGTACCAACTGATCATCAATCCAGCTATCGCTGATTTTTCCGAGCAAAACGGTTGTTCAATGGCAAGCATCCCTGTATTCTTGATACAGGGAATCTATGACTTTTTTCCTTTAGAAAATTATAAAAACTCTATGGATGGGCGCCGTCGACTGAATCTAAGTGTCTTGAGGTTCCTTGGTCTGCTAAATCGATTAGGATAAAAATCAGGTTGATCAGAAGAGCGCGTGTTTTGTTATGAGCAAAAAATAGGGTGTCGCTCCAATTCTGATACACACTTTATTTTATTTCTTGAAATTTTTGGTTAGTGTAGAATCCGATTCTCACAAAATATGCTTTCGAGAGTTCTATTGAAACTATGACCTGCATTCTACACTTCTTGTATGGTGCGACATAGTCGTACCGGGGATCGCTTTGTTGCTTCCATGCTGCCATTCCACGGTCGCCATTTGGCTCCGAAGTCGAAAGATTTGCTGTCCTCCCACTCGCGGATGCATGAAAGGGCAGGGTGCTACCCGGAAAAATATGTCTCCAAAGTTTTCTCGAAAATAGCTTGCGAAACAGTTAATAACGTTGCTTGTATTCATTTGTACTTGCTTACTTAAAAAAAAAAACTCTTGTTGTGGAGGCCACGTTGAGGGTTAATTCATTCACATTTAGATCAGCGAGTAATAGTTCAATTTGTGCGCGGGTTCCCCGGGTGTACGAAAATAGCTTCCTTGATTCCTGTACAGACACAAGTGGATAGCGAGAACCGATCCATTCTTCCGGAGAGTACCCTCCCCGCATCCGGAAGTGGGAGGTACGCAGCAAATTTTTCGGCTTCGCGGCCAAATTGAGATCGTTTACCAACGTATATTTCGATAATTTAGCGCACATATAAACAAGAATCTGGTCGTGAAACAAATGAAAACTGCATTGTACGATTTTAATTACAGATCATGGAATGGCAGCATGGAAGCAACTGAGCCACGGTAGTACTAGAGTGCTAAATTGGGAATGCTGTTGAAGTTTCAACGTCTTTATGAATATGTTGCCGAATAATTTTTGCCTAAATTCTGGTACTAAGAAAGAGTCATTCATGAAGATTTTTTGACGGATGGGGTATCGAGTATTACTGCAGTCACGATTTTTCAAGAAATTTAAAAGAAGACCGAAATTTTCGAGTTCCCATTCCCTGTGTTTCATCTCGTTAAAGAATGTGAAATTGTAGCGAAGCACTACCGCTATCCATACAAACAAATAAGAGAATTTGTGCCTTGTTATCTGACTAAATTCATGCGACAATCGATTACCCGAAAATGGTCCCGAACTTGGGTAAGTGAACCGAAATTGTGACCGTCAATCAATTCTCCGACTGCTCTGCCCTTCATATCTGAAATCAAAAGAGGAGCTTGTGCCGCTGAAAAGGAGTGTTTATACTTTTTCGCGACGCGATGGCATTGCGGCGACTGCCTCAACTCGCGCGACGCGACAGGTAACGAAGCCGTCGCGTCGCGCCGTCACGCCATGCTGAACGCCGCATTGCGTTCATCAATAGCATGGCGGGCAAGATGTAAGTAGTAAACTCTCATAAACGGTAGACAACATCAGAAACTCAGAAAGTCCACCGAACTACTATCTAAAACACATACAACGAGTCCAGGTTTGTTCTCACTCACATCCCTAACTAAATTAATTTTACTCCGTAGATTTTGGGCCAAAACAGCTGAAAAAACTATGGAAAAGTGACCAACTCCAGTCCGGAACATCAGCGAAACCATCGCGTCGCGTATGCTAGCAGGCGCGACGCAAATCCGGCCCATCGCTTCATTTTTCTAGAAAAAGTATAAACAGGGCGCGACGTCGCTCCGCGACGTCGCGTAGCGTCGGGAAACGCCAACTGCCACATCGCGACCATTGTTTGCGCATGTATCCACTCGGGACCCATCGCATTTGAACAGTTTGCTGGGACGCGACGGTCGCGTCACGACGAAGTATAAGCGCTCCTAAAAGCCCGGGATTTGTACGATCAGGCGAGCACCTGCTTTCGTCGGTAGAGCTTTCCATGGAAGAGAAAAATTTCAAAACCACGACGGAACCAAAACTTGGGCGAACCGCTATTCCAGGTCACGGCGCAGCGACATCTCGCAGGAGAGCGGTCACTCTCTGTGTGGAAGATGTCGAAAGTTCAACAATACTAATTCTGAATAAAACTTGGACTGAGGTGTTAAAACTTTGTTTTTAGAAAATATTTTAACCCACGCAAAAACCCGCATTCCCGATTTACCACCCTAATACAATGCCATAGCACACAAATATTGTGAAAGGCAGTTGTGACGTGATACCATCATATTACGTGGAAATCGGACTCTACACTCTTTCTTAAAAGACGAAAAAAAGTTGAAAAAGAAATAGAAATAATGTTAAAGAGTTCTTAAGAAGGGTGTAACTCCCCAACCAGTCATGTGAGGTTCACTCGACTAAAACAGCGGGCCCTACAGGTGAGCTACTTGGTCGTCATACTGGATGAAAAAGTCTACACATGGTGCATAAATTTCTTATTTACGAAGCATAATGCAGGTGCAGAAGTAAGCCTCCTCCAGAGCGTCATAAAAAAAACTTTCAGACTAAGAGAAAAATTCCCGTTCCGCTTGCCTAATGAAATGATAACAAAGGTGGAAGCGAGCGGTCAAACGAAGGCGATTTCCAAACAGGATATTTGCACTGATCGAATAATTGTCATCACCATAATGGTGGATTTGGGGAGGGTGGCTGAGAAGTTCTCAGCTCAGTTCTTCACAACCACTTTGGCTATTTAGTGAGTGTTCCTTAGGAAGCTATTTCCCGTGAACTAAATCGCGAATTTAAGGCTGTCAGAAAAGAAGTATCTTTAGAGGATGTCAGAAATGCACAGTGTCATCGGGATATAGGAAATATTAGCGATTGTTTACGACGGGCCACAACAACAAATCGTGCGAAAAACGCGAAACTCAAAATGCGATGTCTGTAATTTCTCGGAATTGTCTACTAACTGCAATGAGCCTCTTCTATACTTTGGATAAAAGCGGGATTCGTACTGAAAGAGCATTACCGTCTCCGATTCATATACTGCATCTGAGAAGAATTATAGGTTTTAAAAACTACCAAGCTATTTCACCACCCCAATATTAGCACGTTTTTCATGATGGGAGTACACAAGAATATTTTTGAACAAAAACATGAGCAAAGCATCCATTTAAGCATGTAGCTAGTGAGCAGTAAGAGCGGGTATTCGGACATCGACCTTTGTATTGCTAGGCTTGTGAGAGTCAAAGGCCGGAACGAGATCGCAGGTCTAAAAAAGATGTGTACAGTCTGTTAGCTCAGGAACTGCAGCAGGGTGGACTTTGTCCGCAACTACGACCACAGTGATTTCGGCCGTCCGATAGGCTATTTCTGTAATTTTTGATATGCTTGTGGTGTGATTCCTTCCATCTCGCAAACTTCGACATGACACAACCAGGACTCAATGTGGGCGTGGTCTCGAAGACAAGTAAAAAGTGGACACAAGCAGAAGTCAAAATGGCCTGACAACGCTGGTTGTCACATCCAGGACTCAGTTTTCGAAGAGTCATGGTTGTGTCCACTAATTTTGAGTGCCGGATGTGTCCACCAACTGACGCCTGCTGACTGCGGGATGTGTCCACTAAATATGAGTGCGGGATGTGTCAACTAAATCAGTCCAAGGTGACTGCCAGATGTGTCCACTAATATTGAGAGCTGGATGTGCCCACTAAATTGGTCTAACATGACTGCAGGTCGTGTTCGGTCAACTAATCAGTAATAAACATTCACGCGTCTATCTTGCAGTGAGCGGTTTCCTCTGTTATTTGTTGCAGTTCTCCTTCGTTTCCACTGCGCTTTTCAAGTTCCTCTTCGTTTTCTTATACCTTATATGTATTACACCTGTACTTATGGCGTCTTCACACATCGAGCATCTTCAAAATTTCTACCTACGTATCCATTCTCTTTTCTGATCTTCTGCCAGAATTATGGATTAGTATCGCTTACGGGTTATGCACAGTTCTGAGGCCGCCACATTTTGAAGTGGTATCAGTCTTTTATTCTGAAAATATTCATGAGCATTAATTTTTGCTGGTTTGCTATTATGGCAATTAACATAACTATTCACTGCGACACATAGTTTGGTAGCTTGATATTGTTTTGTGCTCTTGAGCCATGAAACACATCTCGATGAGGAAATTAATGACTTATGAACTTTATAAATCCCATCAGTGAAGACGCTGACACGGCCTGTCGTGCGCTTCGTGGTTGGTAGTGCTTGACTGGACCACCAGTCAAGTGTATGAGAATGCTATCCAACGGATTTCAGCTTATTGTTAAGTGAGTGTACTTCCACGGATTTCCCTCCTACGAGGGATCCCAGTCGATTTCCTGCGAGGCTACGTGCCGCGATCCCAGATAGCGTATGAGGGGTATACCGAGGACCGAAAGCTATACGCTTGCCCAGCGACGCGGGTAGATTTAGGGGTTGGACTCATTAGTTCGACAGAGCTAGATCCGATTCATACGGACGACATACGAATGGGAACATCCACTCACGAGCTGAGGTGTGAGCAAATGCTTTGTGTGAGCTGTATCCTGCAGTTCGGGTTGGCTAAAAGGTCGCACCCTAACGACTGGGAAGCGCATGAGAGGTGGGTAGGAACCGCCTCT
Source organism: Ancylostoma duodenale (assembly GCA_000816745.1). NCBI lineage: Eukaryota > Metazoa > Nematoda > Chromadorea > Rhabditida > Ancylostomatidae > Ancylostoma > Ancylostoma duodenale. The sequence goes on along the minus strand of KN767977.1, from coordinate 20,119 downwards.
GGCAAATAAGTTGTTGCGTTATGTTGCGAATCCGCCCCAGTCTATCAAAGCATTGAAGCTGCCCTCAACTCGACATCTTGTACGTGCTAACCATCTCTCCGAACTTATGTCCGACTATTTGCAATAATTTGGAACCGAAGCTGATCTATATCCTATTCACCAGGGCTCGGATTTGTGAAAACTTAACCACAAGCCAATGTTGTTCGCCGTAATAGGCTATGCTATGGACTGCGTAACACCAGGGCTGGAATTCATGAAACGATAACCAAGTAAACCCCAGGCTAGCAAACCAACTTTTGCCGTCTGCATCTCTCGGCACTATGTAGTCAATACAATAACCAATCAGGCTAGCCATCCTTGGTTTGCTTGGTTATCGTTTCATGAATCCCAGCCCAGAACGTGAAATTTCCTTAGCTAACCGGGTTTCACTTGTTTACACGTTCATGGATCTTAGCCCAATTTGGCAATGAGATATTTGAGGCTGTAATTAATAAGGAAGCACTCCCTAATTGCAAATACATTCTTCGTTGTTGCTTTCTATGTGAAACGTTCAGCGAATGCGAGAGTCACTACATATAATCAGGGAATACCGTTTTGGCTTTTCTCGTGAAAATGTTATATAATACATCGACGATGGTAATAAAAAGTAAATAAAAATGAGGGCAGCGTTAATTCTACCTCTTGCATCAAACGGTGAAAGAGTAAGGTTGATGGTTTCAAAAGGAAGCACGATGCTGTTAAAAAGTGGAGTGTCCACATTGTGTTATGGTAGACTCCACTTTGTGTCACTGATGTATCCACTTTGTGTCAGGGTAGACTCCACTTTGTTTGCGTTCATTTTGACAGGTAGAGTCCATTTCGAGAGCTTGCACAGTGCCATTTGTAGCTATAGCTATAGAAGCTACAAATGGCACTGTGCAAGCTCTCGAAATGGACTCTACCTGACAAGATGAACACATCTAGCAAACAAAGTGGAGTCTACCCTGACACAAAGTGCATACATCCATGACACAAAGTGGAGTCTATCATGACACAAAGTGGACACATCCGGTAGCCTTGGTGGACACTACCAGGAGTCAGCGCGCACAGGTAGTGGATATATCCATGGCACAAAGTGGAGTCTACCAAGACACAAAGTGGACACATCCGGTAGCCTTGGTGGACACTACCAGGAGTCAGCGCGCAAAGGTAGTGGATACATCCATGACACAAAGTGGAGTCTACCATGACACAAAGTAGAGTCTACCATGACACAAAATGGACACATCCCGTCACCTTGGTGAACACTACCACGTCAACCCAAACGAAGACACTACCAGCACTCAAGGTGAACACATGGTGGACACAAAGTAGACACATGGTGGGGCGTCAGTCCAAGGTGGTAGACATATCCGGGTTACAAAGTAGACTCATCTAGAATCGGCGGAAAATAGTTACCACATCTAGCATACCCTGGGATGTGTCAACTTTTTTGCATCCGGATGTATCCATTTTGTGTCCTGGTTGTGTCATTTTCTATTTGTGAGACGGCGTTGGTTACCTTGTATTGTTCACAAGTACTAAAGTTATGTAGAAGATATTCCTGTGCAGAGCTGGGAATGGCTGCTTATAGCGGGTCCATAGGCATGTAAAAAATGTGACAAAAAGAGTAGGTAGTATCATTGCATCGGAAATTAGCTTTACACATGGATGCGTGATAATAAATTCGCAATTTGTTTGAGTTCAGGTAATGATTAGTTTTGCTTATTTGTTAATTTCTTAAGCATTTCGCATGTGTGAAGCTGTTGCACATACCTCAAGTGGCTGCCCCACCCCACTTTATAGCTCACCGAATGGGCGCTAGTATGTTTTACTTTCGGCAATGATCGACACTGAAAGGATGTAGAATGAGTCGACCTCTCCGTTTTCTTGATCAGAGGTTGCCCTACCGCGATGTGCATTGAGCAAGTTGCACGCTGGCTACACACCTTAAAAATAAATCGTTACGTTTTCCAACACTATGTGGACTTGACTTCGAACGAACTTGTTTGGTCATGTAGTTAAGCGGCTCCAAGAAACTTTTCATCGCTCTAAGGAAACCAACACCGTCAAAAGTTCTTCAAACGCTGGCAACTAAATCATCAATTTATGACGCAACCATTCAGCAAGATGTCCTTAGTATCTTGGTTAACTCACGCTATCAAGAACATCGCATATCATTGTGAAAGTGGATCTTCCCATCTAGGGTGCAGTCTCGGAACGGGATTTTGGTGGGAAGACTGTGATTTTCCAAGAATATGCGGTTCCGACGAATATGAGATTTAAACAAAATTATATATTAGGTTGGTGCAAAAATAATGCGCGTTTTCATGCCTTTGATTCTGAACCTCATAACTCCCTTCAAGATCAATCTTTTTCGAGATGCTAAAAACTATTGTAATCCGCAAATCTTTAGCAACAAAGTGGATGTTCTCAGACTATCGTACTACTCTAAAAGAGCCTCCTAGGATCGACGAACTTCCGGAGGTCAATTCTGGTATCCCTTTAGTCTTCGAGAAAATTTTCCGAGAAGAAGTCATCCAAGTCCTCCGGGAAGTGGTAGTCGGTAAGCGAGAGATTTGCTGATTGTGATGTATGAGTTCGAGCTTCCCAGCCCGGTTGCTCCAGCCTGTGGAGTATCTATCATGTAAGGTGTGCGTGGACGGTGCTGTGTAAGAGTGTAGAATCCTTTTTATTGAGCAATGCTGAGCTCACCCAATAAAGTTTCTAATTAATTTCATTTACGTCTTGAAAGTACTTCCCAGATGAGAACGAATGAATGACCTGCAGTTAGCGATTTTTGATACAGGTCACCACAAAGTCGCCGTGACCTCATTTTAGTGTTGCTTCGGTTTCTGGGAGTGTTTCGGTGCATCTTTCTCGTCCAACTGTTGAGCAAGGCACTTCATTTTGTCGTGAAGAGTTTAAACTTCATAGTTTATTACTAAGCGGCCGAGCGTTTGTTGGCAATTCTTTCAATACAGAGGTGCGAGGGCAGACTTCTTACAGAGGATCAATCTAGTATTCGTTCAGTATGCGCAACATCTACTCGTGAGGTTTTTTCATCCTCCCATTCCCACCGAAGGAAGGGATGGTCTGACAACAGTTAGCGCAAGGTTCTGCGAAACCAAATACGTTGTTTTGAATGGGTGCTCTTTGATTACTGTCATTAGTTGGGGGTCGCAAACCCCAGGAAGAGCTATGCGACATTCCTTACTTTCAAAACAAGGCACACCGAGTCAAAAAATCCGGAAGCGGCTTGGCTGAATGCATTCGCTCACACTTCCTTTGCCAAAACTATGGTGGTATTCCGAGCGGTTCCCGCTACGATGCCGCCGAGTTTTAGCGCGCTGAAGTGAGTTTGACAAAAAAAACTTGTTTTGGCGCCTTTCGTTCCAAAACTAAAAATTCGCCAAAAACTTGAATTTCCTTCAGCATGCATAAGACAGTCGAAAAGCCCTCGAAATTTCTTACAAAATCATACTCTGCTTCTTATATCGTTGGTAAGAAACACCGGAAGTTTTCTGCGCCGAAAATGAAGCAACGAAAAACGCGCATTATTTTTGCACCAACCTAATAGCAAAAAAATCCAACTTTTTATAACAATTTCGATATTTTGCACTTTTGTTGAGCATCGTAACCACCACTTTCAATCTCCTTATCAGACGAGCCGCCGGTTCGGTGTCAATACTAGCTTGCACTGCAAGATTCACAAGGTGGGCGCAACAGTGTAGGTTTAAATGACCGCATTTATAGTGAGTCATCTTGGAGGACTATGAAGTGAGAACCACTAACTATGAGACATCAATTAGAAATGCCTCCTTCCTCATCACTGAAGCTCCATCGGCGGCAAAAGGAATTTTCTCACTGATCTCCTGAGCACCTCCATTATCTTCTCGGAAATGAATTCTTCCGTGTGATGACTAGGACAAGCCCAAACTATTCGAAAGAGTTGTTCATTTCTTTTGAAGTTCACCTGTTGCCATGAAGTGGAATACAGTCAAGCACTATATTTTCCCTGTCCATGAAATTTGGCGACAAAACATGGGCGGTGATCCCAAGCAGAGAACAGCTCAGATTCTGTGAACTCCAACAGTCGGCAGTGATCGCAACCTTAGCATTTGCATCAGCAACCAATTTTCCATGCTGTTCGTCAATTTCCTTGACCAACTCCTCTATAGTGCACATTAACGTTCTCGGACAGGATGGACTATAGCCGGAGTTGAGAGAGGTGACAATGTCTTTAAACCAGGAAAGAGTAGTGATCCGTAGTGGAAGAGAGGCTTTCGCAACTAAAAGAGCGAGTTATTGTCGATCCTTGCCTTGGTTGTGGCATTCAGCTTCGGGTGAAACGTTTGATGGAGGTTTCTCTGTGATGGGCAGTCCTGAACTGAACTCGGCTGTTTTCGCTTAGCCTCACTGACTGAAGCTAGCTCGTCTTCGTGATACTCTTGCAAATGTTTGAGTAGATTAGTCGTCGTTTTTGATTTCGGCACTTTCAGCGACTTTGGGCATAAAGAGCAAACTGCGATTTCGGATCCATTCTCATCAAATGCTTTTTTGAGGAGTTTCCACACTGGGCTCATCTGTAACGAAGGCATTTTGAAAATATTTGTCAACTACTATTTTCCAATCAAGAGAAGATACTTGAAAATTATGGAGGTTTGCAATGAGATGCGACTCATAATCACACCGAGGGACATTTTGGAATCCTGTGCTCATTAGAGCATTAAAATCCTCTAAAATATGTAGAGGTGTTCTCCACCGTAGCGTCCTTTCTCCAGTAAAAGAATAAACAAGATAAAGAGAAATAATTGACAGAGCCGATAAATAGAAAATTCAGATCAAGTGGCTCCACAGAGCTTGGAATTAGTTATGCAATCAATTTTTGTGGAATAAATGTCATGTACAATAAATGTTTGCAAAAGTCCTAGACCCTAGTGTTTCAAAAATCATTTTAACTCTCTTTCTCTGAAGAATAATTTCCGCTTTGAAAGCGAGAAGTACTAGAAGATATCTAGAACAACGTCTCCACAGAACATGACTTGGGTACTCGCGCGACTACTGCAGCCCGAAAATGGAAACGTGTAGGAAATTCAAACTGCAATATTTTCTTCCTGGTACTCCACATTTCCGTATCAGCCACTGCGAAACGATACGTAAGCAAGCCTCAGATTGAACCCCATTGAATTAAAGTGTCGGCAATAGCAACAGCACTGAAATCGCCACTACGCATTCGAGGTAACGTTCAAACCGAGTACCGGAAATTCCAAAGGGCTACTGGTCATTATGATGGGATATTTTTCCAAGAATATCGTTCTATATGCTGCGATCTACTGCTTCCTGAATTCGGGGATTCAGGCTTTAGAATCCCACGCTCCGTAGTTGCAGGGTGCTGTGAGAGCGGAGCCGCTGTCGTCTACCGGCTGTTTAATTTCTTTTTATATTTTCAGTTATTGTCTTTAGCAATTCTCAAAGTGTTTATTACAGAAAATGCTTTTTGATTTCAGTTAATTTTTTAAATTAATTTTTCAATTTTCAGTTTTTGGTTTTACTTTTTAAATTTAAAATTTTATGGGTTAAACTACCAGTACCAGTCAATTGTCACACACGTGCCTGTCGCACACCTATTATAAGCAACTGGAATGACGCAGAAGTCGTATTCGAGCTCAGATAGGTCCAGGGTTCGATCTCCGCCGGAGCCTAATTTTTGCAACATGAAAAATGGATGTGGAGCAGTTGGACAACACATATCTACGCGTGCGAACAAAAACAAATTGTCAGGACCTTTTCTCGAGCGATGAAAGCCGCGTTTGAGTGGCTTTATTCCATTCAAAGTTACAATCGTGTTACCGATTTAGAAAGGGTTTGCATGTGACCTGGGAAAATTCGTTGGTAAAAACAAGGGAAGACTGCCATTTTTACCGACGGTTTACAAGTGTCAACGGAATAAAACCCGTCCCAGATAACACTGAGAGCTGAAGTCTGACAGGAATATAGAGCTTGACTTCCTCTTTCAGAGTAATGTTTAAAGTTTTTTCAGCTTCTACATATACGCTGAAAGAAAGCCATGAATAAAAAACTAATTTCTGGCAAGTTCAAGAATATGGTGTTAATCTGAGGCGAATAACTTCATAGTTACTTTGTACGAGGGAATAGCTTCAACAGATTACGATGGAGAAAGGTTTGCTCTTTCTTATGCATAGGGTCTTTTTTGCACGATCAGTTAATGAGTGTCAGCATACCTGAGATTTAACAAATTTTGTGGTCATGTCATATGTGGTCTTATCGCCATAAAAAGGTCCACCGAACGAGAAGTTGCGGGATCTTGCATTTTCATAAGGTTTGATTCTAAGAAGCCGCCTCCACAGGTTCAGAACACCATGTGATGTCCAGAGTTCCTAGAACACCATCCACGGATGCATTTTGAGCTACATACATATTTATTGGATCCTAGAAGTCGATGTATACCCAAATAAAACGTCAAAGCTTGAGAAGAAAGTGTTCGTGGTGTACATCGAGTGTACAGGGTGCATTGTTTATAGTGTACAGTGTACATCGAGGATTTTTCACATGTTTTTCTTGGTACTAAACGAAAAGGAGCATATACTACCCCTCCTCCAGGCGACCCCCCCCCCTGATAAATTACCATCGTAGGCTTGGCCCTGTGTAAAATGTGGAACAAAATTCGACGATAAAACAAAGCTGGAGGAATAAGTCGGAATTAGGAAAACCTCCTAGGGAGTTTTATGACAGCTTTAAGAAGGCAAGCAAGCTCAATGCATCAGATGTTTATAGAATAGTGGTGCACTGCAAGAAATTTTTGTAGAAATCTTTGAAAGATGCGGCTGATCGTGAATGCTACCAAATCTCACTTCTTTAATCAGAATTTTTTAACTAGCCAGAAAGTGTATCCAAGTCATTCATGTCTCTATCTTCTCCCAGAGTTGCTCCTATATTTAGCCTTTAAAACAAGCGCACCTCTTCACGCGAAGTCAATCACGGTCCGTTCCGAAAATCGGCTTCGAATCTGTAATGCGAATTCTAAGAGCAATTCGTTGTGTTAATTCAGAAGGTTAAACTACGCATGCGAACAGGCACTCAACTGAACGAACAACCAAATTTAAGCTGATCAAAAGAACCAATGAAAAGAAACGGCAAGAAAAATCGATAAAGAAGCGGTTTGGCATCCACACACTTCTGGAATCTTCTAGGGAGTGAGACGCGCTAAGGGCGGAGACCGTGTTTTCGCGCCAGGACCATTGCTGCAGTGTGGCGTTGTATCCTTCACGCGTGAGGAGAGCAATTTCCACGTCATCTTCTTTTCATGGAAAATTCGAATAGTGTGCCGTCGGATATTCGACTATTCGAATTTTCGAACAAGTCGGGTACATGGAGTTTTCGAATTTTGGGACCTCTCGAATTTTCGAATATTCGAGTTTTTGAATAATTCAGAACCCTGGAACTTCCGAATATTCGAATTTTCGAATATTTCAGAACCATCGAATTTTCGAATATCCGAACATTCGAATAAATATTCGAATTTTATTCGATTCGGTCAAAACTCTACTACACACAGCCTCTTGAAAAACAGCTGAAAAACGAAAACTGATCAAAAACTCATATGGGAGATGGGGTCGTTCGAAAACCTGCACCGGAAACGATAAGCACTATAGCAGCAGAAGGAACACAGCGATACAACTAAGAGAAAAACGATGGGTAAGAGAACAAATGAAAATAGCACCAGTGAGGAGAATACAAGTGTAAAAAAAGCAACAACGTACAGTGGCGGCCACGTATCTAGCACAATCACGATTTTAGACCACAGAATTTTTTGCATATCTCAGTCCAAAAGTGAGCAATCAAAACCATCTTCTAGTATGTTGGAGCTCTATCAGGGCCTCTTTTATGTTCCTCACCACGAGCGCAGAGTGAGCTAGAAGTGGACTAAAAAATGAAACCTCAATTTCGTCGGTCTTCTCAAACTGGGCATAAAATTGTTGATGGTTTAATCACGCAAACTTGAGATGTACGTTGACGGGCCGCAGCAACTCCAAGGAGTCCTCTAGAAGGAAGCTGGAATCCAGCAGGAAGCTGGAATCCAGCAGCAGAACAGGTTGGTTGATTCTTTCTCATTTTCTAGTTTTCAAGACCACAACTCACTACTGTTGAGTTCCGGTGGTGGACTTACTCCTTTTCTATGTCCCTGTCTAGTGGAAGGAACAAAACGGAGCTTACTTATCTTTTTCTTTTTTTTTTGTTCTGTTTTATTCGAACATGAGTTGGGGGCTATCAGGGCTTCCTTTATGATGATCACCACGAGCGCAGAATGAGTTGGAACTGGATAGAAAAAACCTCAAGTTCGTAGATCTTCTCAAACTGGGAATAAAATTGTTGAGCCTAACTTTGGACAGAATTGAAGTGGTGAACTATGTCAAGCACTGTTCTCCTTAATATTTTATTATTAACGCTATTAGCGTACCCTCCATACAAGTTGGAGTCAGAGAAGGAAAAAACTGTCAAATTTGTCGAAAGTTTTATTTTATTGAATCTCGAGAATAATTCAAGCGATGGAATTTTCCTTCCTGCGACTACCTGAATGCCTGTTAGTAGCACTAATCAGAGAAAAATCCGCAGCCGAAATGCATGCTTTCTGCTTGTAAATATCACGAGTCCTATTTTTTGCGATTTTTAGTCATGCTGATGATCCTTGTTCCTCCATAAGGTGAGAAACTGCGCATCAAAACTGCTATAGCAAAATGCGCACTAATATCGCGAACAAATTCATATTTCCCCTTCATTGGATAAAATGATGTGAGAGAGAAACGAAAATATTCCCAAAAGTATTATATTTTGAGCTCTAAACGCAATGAGTGAGCGCAATTCCATTGAGAAACATTTTCTTTAGGAGTAGAGTAGGAATAAAAAAGAGAACATCATGCCTCATCACATTTTCAAGTGTTGTTTTGATATCTCATTCCAAGCTTGAAATACGGATTTTATATTCTCATCAGTTGATCGCCCAAAAAGTGCCGGCGTGCTGAATATGTGGCCGCCACTGCAAGTAACTGTATCGAAACGTGTACAAAAAGGGGCAACACGTCCGACGACGTTCTCAAGCAATAAGAGCTGGCGGCTCGCGGCCCTAAGTAATGTACAGGGCGACCCGAGGTGCCTATTTTCTGCCGCCTCTTGTAACATTACCGGGCGACCCGCCCCTCTTGATAATCCACCGGGCGAGCTGCGGATTGGAGCGCGCTGATCAGTCTAAGTTTGTCTTTGATGTAGTCGGACTTCCTTCCATAACACTTGTACTTGATTAATTCTACCCGCTGCCATTTCTTTTTGTCGAAGTCTTCAATTAAGTGTTCATACTTTCACCTTTGTCGAAATACATTTCCTAGTACGTGGTTTAGTGCAGCAACACCTATGTCCCTCTTGTACCTATCGATTTTCCTGACAGCCTCCATTCCGACACCGTATAATCCATAGGATCCACTATGAGCGCAATAATTCCTCTTGTAAGTTAGGGTGCAGTAGCAGATGCGTTTTCTTCAGGAGTATTCACTTTTTTGTAAGTGTTTCATGACAGTCACTCCTGTTTATCCTTGGCTTTTTTGAATTTATAGTGGCACTTCGACACCATTTGCAGCGTACGCGAAAATACCAAGTGGAAGAGAATCCAACCAAGCAGCTGCACGTGAACAAGAAGTAGATACATAGTGGGAGACCAGGTGAGTTATTACCTCAGTAGCTTGTTTCTAGTACCTAGTAGTAGGTACGTTCGATAACAATTTATGCTGATTCGGACGTGAGACGTTGGCATGCTGGTATAAACTGCATCTGAACTTGACCGTTTGCCCATTCCTTGTTCATATGATTCTCAACGGTTGCGCTGTTTTTCTTTTCTTTTACTTTACCATTGCCAGCGATGACTTATAATCATTCTCATAAAGATGGATGGGTTCCATGTGGAGCATGACCATTTGCACCCGCAAGTGACCTCGTCTTAGGGCGGCGGTCGTATGGCGCGATTTTGCGGGTGGCACTATAGACAGACGAGATGTGAGCGCGCTCCTACCACCCGGCATGCTGTCGCGCGTCGCGGTTTGTCCGGATCTGCCCGACAGAGCAACTCGTCCATCCAACCCCATCCGACCGTAGCGAAGAAGCTTGAACTAGCGGTACTAACGGTTTTAGAGTGTACGGAAGAACGAACGTTCCCGACATCAAGCTTATTTGAATACTAAAGTGAATGTACTGTCAAAAACAAAGAAATTTCTACGGAAGCTCAAATTGAATTACCCAAAATTGTGGCTTTTTGAAGTTCTTGGATATATTAGGTGTGCTGGGTATGACTCCCACCGAAGTTTAATACTTGACGTCAATTCGGTCTATCGTCAAAACCACATCAATTCTAGGTGCAGCGCAAGTAGAATTGAAAGTGCAGCGCATGTAGAATTGAAACCTAGTTTCAGAGTTTCACTACATAGAGGTACAATTGAAAACTTCTATGTTTGATCTTATATCTTACATTGTTGAATTCTACGATGACAATTCCAGGCAATTCAATATCTTCAACTATGGACGCTCTCTTCCAGGGTAGGATAATGGAGAAAAGGTGGACGAGTTGCTCTATCAGGCAGATCCAGGCAAACCGCGACGCTTGACCGTAATCGGGTGGTAGTAGCACGCCCCAGATTTGGCCTGTCTGTAATGCCACCCGAAGAATCGCGCCATACGACCTACACCCCTCATCTTAATTATAGGGCAGAGGCGCGGCACGGCTGCGTGCGTGCTGCGGATGTGAGTGGGAGCGCGACTAAGTGTGGCCGAGTTAGCATGGCAGCGGCTAGCCTGGTAATGCCGGATTTTCTAAAATGCTCACCCACTACTACTCCGTCAACTTTCCTACTATCCACCAGTGTGCTGCATCCCATGAAGACAACTGTATTCTATCTCTTCAAGTTTACTCTGCCAACATTGCTGTATTCTACTGCTACTGCTATATTCTTGATGCTAAGCTGGACTATCTCTTTCAAGAAGGTAGTGATGAGTATGTGCATCATGAACCCTACTTGGACGACTAGATATTCTCAGCAAACGTGGAAGGTTTAGCTATATGCTTGTATATATACATATATGGTGTGCATGTCTTTATGTTATGAATGCGTTTTGCGATCACATTGTTTTTTTTTAGTTGCCCTTTGTATAAATGAGATTGTTTTCATTGGAATAAATGAAAACTAATGTAAATGTGTGGATGGAGCGGAAAGAGGAAAGTAAAGAGAGCGTTCTGTGATGGCTATAACACTATGTACGTATTTATATGAATGGGCGAACTAGCTGTGTCCTTAACATGTAGGTGCGAAAACTTGTTAAGTGTTGAGTATTACAGCTAAACATGAAATGGGATTTGCATGAGTCAACAAGGTGCTAAAGTCACCAAGACGCCTTTGACACCTTTGCTTGCAGACATATAAAAGGTAGGTCAACCGTCTTTTACATTAATACTTCACGATGTCTTATGACAATACCTCATTCAATCTTATTAGACAAAGACTGCTCGTCATTACTCCCTCCTTCAATACCCCTACCAATTTTGTTGGTACGTCTCTTGCGCAATTTCGCTTCATCACTAGATCACCAGACTCTTCTCAGTACTTTTTGCAAATCACAGCTTCCAAGGCTCACTCAGTGCTGTATCGCCTTGTTTTTCTGCCTGTGCCTCAACCTCAGCTCAGCCTTACCCCGTTTTGTCGTGCAGTCCTCAGTAAAACAGTGGCTTTTAGTTCAATTCCAAACATCAACTCGCTTCATATCTCTGCAAACACGTCCAACGCGTTTTGTTGCACAATCTCCACTAATACAGCGAATTTCAGCCGAGTCACAAGCTTCATCTAATCTGCGTTGTATCGGTGCAGGCAACTTCTCCCTGCCTTCCACCAGGTTTCGTAAATTCTCGCCTCCTTGCCGTCACTACTCCTGCCTCATACCAATATTTCGCGTCTCAATGCTATGCTCGCAAGCACCAATAAGCTTCATTAAGGAATGCTCTGCACCTTCAAGCGTTTGTGCAAATTCTATGTTGTCGTCTAGTATGCCCGAGACGTGCACTCCGGCTTCTCCGCAACATTCACCAGCGCCTTCCTCCTACTCTTCAGCTGGTCTTTCATCCTTAGCTTCGAGCATCAGTTGGCCGAGCGCAAGCCGCTCCACACCGCCATGTACACTTCAACCTAGTGTCCCGGTCGTGTTCTCTAGCCTTTCAGATAGACCACTGGCAACATACCAAGGAAATGGCAGGTAAGTACACAGGGGAAGCATCTAGTGCTAGTATATACCATACCAAGACGATGTCGCTGCTACTTCGCATTTCATACGAAGAAACAGCAATGGTATACCGATGTGTCTGATGTGCAGTAGGAGGCTCTCTTGTGCAAGTAGATTTGAGTAGATGCTAGTTAGCCTCAAGATCCAAGTAGAACCTCCGCTTTTCTAGGTAATCGAAGACGAAATCCAGTCGGACCCATGCATGCTTCCATATCGTTGTGTTTCTCGACGATAGGTCACAAGCACATTTGAAGGATTTATGTATAGAAGTGCTCAGTGCCTGTAGTAATCCCCCTTCAGCCCAGCCGAGTTCGGTTGACTGTCACCCCAATTAAGCTGGGATTAGGGCGGAGTCAGCCGAGCGGCAGCCGATTGCATCGATTGCAGAGGCAGATGGGCTGCAGTGTAGATCGCTGTCTCAGTAATCGATCGATGCTGGATGGAACATTGCTAGGAGAGAATGAGCCATCTCCATGTCAGGTGTATGGCCGACGGGATAGTGATACGGCATCTTTAGCAGTCGCTCGAGGGTTCGAATTCCCTCGCCAGCTATCCCTTTGCAAAATTATGGGTGACTTATACTGTCTAGCAAAAGGGCTGCACACGACTAAGTATGCATTTACGAATGTTATATTGTTTCTTCTTTCCAATTTTCTAAGAATTAGAGTATCGGTAATGTTCCGTGAACACCATGATCGGTGACATGATCTGAACTGCGACTTCGCAGACCTAACCTAGGTCGTTGAAGTTGCCTGACAAGAGAACCACCATCGGCGCAGATGGAGATGAGTTGACGAAGCTACTGAATCCGAGAGTTTTTCTATCCACACAACCAAATTCTGCACAAACCAGAACTGTTTAGATGGCCTGTTTCTAATGAAACAGGAATGCTTCAACAGACTGAAACCAGAGGGTGGACTACTCAACGAATATGTGCGCGTCCCATATGCGATAAACAGAATCGCGAAACTAAATATGTGATACTTATTAATCTTTATGTTCATTAAATTCGAACAAATTTATTAAAAAATCCGGCAATGTACAGAGTCTCGCACAGAAAGGTTCAGAAAAGGAAATACCACTCGCATTGACTAACCGGTTAAGTAACTGTTGTGAAATAGCGAGACAATTCTTGATCTCCCCGAAACTGTCGTTTGTGTTGGACCATGTGCTGTAAAGCCTGAACGTCCAATAAATGATAATATTCGAAGTGCTCCGACAAAAGTCCATTGGTGAAATGGATCAGGTTTAATGCCTAGAACCAACAACGGGTGAACACTCTTGTGCAATAAAGGATCACGATTATCAAGGATTCGAGAAACTATCACGTAATCCACAACCTGAAAATACATTGTTAAGTCAAAAATGCTGAGCAAGCCGATTATGCAAGGAAACGGTGGAAGTAAAGGTGAAGAAAGGAATGAACAGGAAAAAAAACACAAAAGCAATATAACCACAACGGAACTAAGTAGTAATTGCACCATCAAAAATTTTCGCGCGGAAAACTCGTCTACCTCCAACTCGCACTCTTCACGCCCAGATGGTGTTGGCTGCCGGCAGCCCACACCTACGCAATACTACACGGGCTGACCGAAATAGTGGGTCAGCCGAGGAGAGTCACGTTGCTCACGAGGAACTTACGTGCCAGGAGATTCGGAAAGGACCTAGGTTCGCTGGTTCACAGCCACGCCACAGCTATAAGGAGCGAAGGAGGCAAGTAGCAATGTTGTTAAGATGTTCAACAAGAGCACTATAACAATGAACTACTCACATTTCGGGAATGCGGAGAAGCACGGAAAACCTAGAGCGATACTGGATGCCGTAATAAAAGACTGTGTTCTAATGGACGGCTCCAGCTCCCTCTACGTCTATTATTCAAATGAAACCATAAAGGCGGGGATTGATTCAAATGAATATAACAGCCGCTCAGTGAGGGTACTTCTAGGCTCCCGTTGACAATGGACTTGCTGCCCTGGTCGCAGATGGAATTCAAAGACTACTCCTTGAGGAGCTAGGAGAGCATTGGCAGTTGTACACCGAACTAACCGGAATCTGCAACCCTAGCGTAGGTATGACATTATTTGTTGAACATAAACACCACTTAACTCTCACACATTTCGATTTCAAACGCGCCCAAATTTCACGACCTAACCCGTAAGAAGAACGTCAATGTGTACGCAAAGTTATTCGGTGTGGTGAAGAGAAGAGAGTGAAGTAGAGAAGTACGTGTCGGTTAGGAAGAATATCGAGTGCATCAGAGGATCCGACAACAGGCCATGTGCACGCTCCGCAATTTGGAGAAGGTGATGTTCAAGATGTCCAAGAAGATCCACGAAGAAACAACCGAACACCTAAGTCCAATCCATTTCGGGGCATCTACCAGAAACTGTGCAGGAGGAACCCCGAGAGGAACAACAAGATCGATCAATGTATGGAACGCTACTGCCAACCCCTACACGAACACCACATATCTACCAGGGTTATCTGCACTTTCTGCAGAAAAATGGCCCGTTTCACCTCCAGCAAATCTATCTAATTATAAATATTATATTTTGCATGCATTTAGTTTATCTATCCACATTATCCAACAAAACATTCAACAACTCTAGCGATTTGAAAACCAAAAACGAAAATAGAAATTTATTCAAAAACTCGACGAGATGTTTCCGGATAACCACTCGTCGAAAGTACAATGTGGCAGGTGCCCCTGGTGAACAATTCGTTGATACAACACGAAAAAAAAACACCGTCCCTTGTTGCCCGGCTTCTTCCTTTATCCGCATCCAACCTCGTCCGTCATTGCAGCTTTGTCGTCCAGTTGTCTTCCACGGGCACCTCGTCGCAGTCGTCAACCTAAACAGAAAGAGAATTTTTTATTTATCATAACACAAGCGAACAAATCATAAGCAAAAACAATAAACATGGTCCTAATCAAAAAAAAAAACACAGCAACTGAAGTCGTAAGCGTAAGCCTAATCGTAAGCTCAAGCCAGGGCCCATGCCCAGATAGAAGCAGGAATTAAAAAATGAAAAATGAGAAATACAAATGCGTACCGAACATAACATAAGGAAAGGAGAAAAAAGGCTGGAAACAACAAGAAAGTAAACAACAAGAAAAGCTGACAGATAAGAGATACTAAAGAGTAAACGAGTAAGAAGCCAAAAAAGTAGAGAAATACCCATGGAAGGAAAAAAGAGGCACGTGAGCACGCGGATGCAGGAGAAAAGTTATGCCTAAAAAAATTGAGAATAAACATGTACATTGAAACGAAACACAAAAAAGGAAGAAAAAGAAAGGGAGAGAAAGAATTTCTCGCGGAATCACAAAGGAAAAACATGGAAGTGGCCAAACAACTGAAAGTCCAAAAAAAAACACAACAAGAATGAAGAAAAACAACAATGATAACACTAAATGAATCAAAAAGTGGAGAAAGGACTCAAAAACTCAGAAAATTTGGTGCCCTCGGGCTATTTTGGGACATTTCTTTCGCGCATTCACTTCCCCGCACTTTAGCGTGTTTTTGGCGGAGCGCGCGTTCTTTGAACGAATGACTGACTGCGCCGACCTCGACGCAGGAACCGCACCGCAGCATATGGCAGCAAATAGCCGACCAGTGGCAACGCTATGCCGCCAGCCGAGAACGCTACCCCCAATGGGATGGTTTACAGTGCTCCATTTCCCGGTTTGATGACTACAGAATTCTCGCCAACGAAGAACGAAGGATATCGTAAGAGCATGCGTCAACTGAGAAGGTGAATCCATGTACTGCTGCGATCCTGCGGCCGTACCATTGTGGAACCGCACACGGTATCCTCATACCTATTTAAGAACATCGGTAATCATAATATTTCAATCGGGTATTTTCGACGTGATATATGCCATACGGTCTTCCTGCCGGAATCGTCTCGCGGCATCTGAGGGGAGGTGAATGGATCAGCTCTATTGTCATCAAAGCTGTTAGATATGATTGCGATAAGCATAGACTAAAGGTCTCTCACATACTTGCGAGCAATTTCATGGATAATAAAACTTTACTAGAATAATGAAATGGATACATGAGCTCAATCGCTTTGATTCTTATTGTTGGCACCTCTATATAACCAATAATTTCAATTTGTCGCTCAACTTCAGGATTTCAGTTAAGAGGAAGCAAGCGGACACGCTTGTGAGCCAAACGTCCATTCCATGAAGTTCATACCTAATTGTTATCGTTCAGTTGTAAATAGGGCTTATTGTAAATCGTTGTTTTACGCCATGTATTTACTGCACTTCGGATCTAGGAAAGATATCTAGGAAAGGAACATAACCTTTAGTGAATGATGGGATATAGATGATAGGATGGGATTCGTTCTCGGGAAGACCACCGCCAGCCAATGTAGGAAGATCTTTCTGCAAGATAGTCCTTGTTGAGACGACTGTTCGAAACCGTGCATTTAATACGAACGAGACGTCGCGAAACTACATGGGGAAACTTCAACCCTTTCATAGACAACATATTCCCACGTGACCTCTTGTATGGAAATATCGTTTCAGCCCGAAGGTCAGTTCTGTTAATGCAACTCCAAGCCCAACGATTCCGGATGACGATATTCCGTTCGCTCACGAGGAATTCCCAGAGCCGGTATGCATCTTTTTAACTACTGGAGCATTTATTTTGTGTAGGTGATCACCATTTAGGTAACATTTATTTTCGCAATGAATTCGACGTTGAAGTAGATAGAGCCGCCTTGCCAAATATACGTCGCGAAACCATAAACGATTGCGACTGAAAATGGTATTTGTAATGCCTCGTATGGTATTTGTAACGAAACGACAAAACTGATAACTGATCAGAAAGGTACACTTACGTTTAACGAACCTTTGTATAAGTTGGTTCAAAAATCTTATCTCATAGAATCTTGTAACTGATTCCTGAGGCTTCTCAGTGAGTTCATCAATTCCTCCATTGCTACAAATAAGAAATAAATCAATTTTGATGGATCAGACCATTTGGTAGTAAGTAGTTCTCAGGAATTGGCTTATGAGGCTACGTTAAGTTACCATGCCCAAGAAATTCTAGTGAGTGCATGCCACTTTGAAAGACATTGCTGTCCCGTTCATTCCGATAATATGCTTTGCAGAGCGAAATCACTCTCGCTTGGTCCGCTCAACTGGAAAGAAGCGTAAATCTGACATGAGGTGGAGCGCAGAACATCAGCTCCTTTCCTATATTAATAGAGCATTTGATTTATGAAGAAAGATTGCAGGAAAGATTACAAATTGACTCGAGACATTTCGCAGACAGGTAGCAGACCAGGGCCACTAATGTACCTGTTAGCGATGGTTTTGAAGTGCCGTGGATGATGCCAAAAGGTTGCAGATTTAATGAAGGGCATTGTAGGCTTGGGCCACGACGAACTGGAAAAGTTAACGCTCGTGGACAAGGAGTTATCCACGTATGAATTTTGGAACTAGCCTGTCATACATGAAATAAACTTTTTGCTTTTCAGAGAAATAACGAGTGAATAAAGAAATGAGTTCCACCGAGGAATAGAGCAAAGCAATCTTCTAAAAGATGTATAATGACAGTATTGATTGGAGACCCTGGGTCTATAAATTGCTCTGTGAGTTGCTTCGTGATTTGTTGGAGTTGGTCATGCAACTAAGTGTAATTCCAGACGGGACGTACGAGCGCATGATGACGGAGACTGTGGAAGGCACCTCCAGAGAGCCTCGGGAACACAAAGGGTATTTTTAAAGGACATTTTTTTGGCAAATCTGTCCCTGCTTTTTCTTTTTAGCATGAAATTTTCGGAAAGAGGAAGAGCCTTCGAAACCGCGAACGTCTCTGTTTCGGTCTTAAAAACGTCAGTGTGAGACCCTAAGGCATACAGGTGGAAATCGTGTCGTTTCACTTGGCAGTGGATCTTTATTTTAGTTGTCAATCTCTCCAGCAAAATTCCAGCGACGATGAAAGTATGCGAAAAGCTCGATGAGCTAAAACGCAAGGACAAGAGCGATGAGATTGGTGTGTTTTGCTCGTGTTTGGAAAGTGTTAGCTTGTTGTGAATATGGAGACAAGTATGGCCATATTAATTAAAGGCTAAGCAAGGACGAATTATTGGCGAAGACTGGAATTCGAACTCACGAATGTCATGGTGGACTGTGAGAGTCAATTGATTAATCGAATTCTTTTGTTTTCTATGTGTATTCCAATTTGTGTGTTTTCTATGGAATATCACATTATTAGGTGCTAGCACTGAGGTTGTTAGAATGTTTTACAAACTGTACAACGTTGTCTGTTGCTCAATTCTGGGATGGTAGTAAATCTCGGGAAACGATGACGAAACGATGAGCCGAAGACCCCTCCTAACTGTCAGGTCTGGTTTCCAACCACGAACAAGCTACGAGCTAACTGACGACCATGCTCTTTGAATGACGAGGCTTCAGCAACACCTTCCAATCATCAGGAGTTTAGAGCCGTCTACCATCGAAAAGACGATGTTCTTAGACTCTACTGATATACCTCTGTATTACAGACTCCATTGAGCTCAAGCATACATTTTTATTGAAATGAAATGTGTGGGATTCAAACTGGGAAGGTACTTAGCAGACAAAAGTAATCTACTAAGAAATCATACCGATGATCTCCGGCGGAAGGTCATGATGATCGAGACGGTGGAAACATTGATCTGCTGGGTAGACGCAGAGATGGGTTTTCATGGAAACGAAGTCAGTAGACGCTCGACTAACTATAACGATGAACTCGAACCATGAGCACGTCGTCTTGCGAAAAGCCCTCTGGGCTAGGATTCATGAACGCATAACCAAGAGAAACCAGGCTAGCGAACGAATTTTCATTTCCTGTGACACAAAGAATTGCGTAGTCTATACGACGGCCAAACGCGCCAACTATCGCTGCTTTGCTTGGGTATCGTTTTAGAATCCCAGCCCTGGAGGACTTTTTCGCGAGACGCGAGGTCACCGTCTGCGTCTAGCCCGCCGCACACTTGTTCGCTCCTCATGTCCTCGTCGTTTCGCGCTGTAAGGAAGTTCGGCGTAACGGTGAGTTCACAGTTCAATTTCGAACTGTGAACCAATTGCAAGCAGGGCACCAATTTCATCCTCATATTCAACCACCATACTTAGATCTGCGTATTTGAGTCAACAAAGCTTACAATAGTAATACTGGTGTTCCTCGTTAGCTGGGAGTTCTAAGCGAGTTAACGTCCATCGTTAGCAGTCAGTTCCAGCAAGTTTACTACCAGCCTTGATGTTATTCCTTGCGAAGGCTTGCCTGTAGATGTCAAAGTTGGACAGCTTCGTAGAGTGCAATGGTAATGACGTCAGTACAATGTAAAGGTAAATTTTGCACATTTTCGCGTGAGGGAAGTTGGACAGCTTTGTGGAGTGCAATGGCAATGACGTCAGTACAATGTAAAGGTAAATTTCACGCATTTCCGCGTGAGGCCTTTTTTTGAAGAGATCGTTTATATTAGATCAATGCAGATATGCGAGGAGAGTGACCTAGGTTTTGCCCGAAAGGTTGTTATGTGAAGGTGACTTTGAAGCAGTGGAGGGGACAAGCTCATATAGGTATTCACTAGACGGCATACCCGGCTTCGCTCGGGTGTTTTACTACCCTGGCTACCTCACACTGTTGAGGGTCATTGCTACTGCTGTAAACTTATTTAAAATAGACAGTCTACCCGGCTTTACTCTGATGTTTACTTTCTCCCGGCCATTTAGAGCTGATGCCAACACCTGTTGAACCAAAGAATCCTTTCA
>KN767972.1:0-15947 GCA_000816745.1 Ancylostoma duodenale | reverse complement strand
GATGGCCCAAAAGTAACGTGGCACACGGGTCCGAGAGAAAGCGCCGCGAAGCGGCGCTTTCGCTCGGTTCCTAAATATTCCTAAAGCAACCTTAGCGGATATTCTCCTTTATGTCCCACAAACTGGTCGTCCAGATCGAGAAGCAACTTCAAAGCAAAATTTGTCCTATCTGAAGTGAGCATCCCATTTCTATGCTGTCCTTTCAGTAGCACAGGTTTCGCTGTAGTCGTAGTTGATATCCTTGATATCCCCAGCCGATTGGGCCACGTCTGACCTACGATTGAAGCCGAACCGTAGTCGGTTGCGGAGGGGTTCAATTTTGTCAACTTAGAGGATCACATACGCTAGAAGTCAAGGTGAAGCGATGATTGAGGTTGCGATATTCAGAAAGAGTGCTTTAGAAAGAACGCGATTGCGGTGCTAAGAGAGAGCAAATCAGGCTACAATATAGCCCGTGAGTGCAGGTCAAGCAAAGTTCAAACCACCATGAAAAAATATGTTGAAAAAAAAACCGCACGAACTTATTCCCCAACCCAACCGTCACTCCCTCTCTAGTGAGCAGTGTAGCTCATTCTGTTACATAGTTTTAGAGCTGTCCAAAGTGAAAAATAATTAATGTAGGACATGGAAGACCGGTGGACATAGAGCAAGGGAGTCAAACATTCAGCTATACAGCGCCTGCCACAGAAGAGGCAATGCAGCTGTTAGTTGAAAGTGAGGGCAAGTTACCGAGCCATGTCCTTTTGGCGACGAAATACTGATGGACACTGAACGGGAAGAAATCACAACGGATTAAGAGATCGCCTACCAGGTCATCGTTTTGATTAGATAGCCGATAGTGTAATAGCAGACGAAAACGAAGAGTTACTGGAAGCTTTACAGTTGTTCACAATTGTAAGTGTAAAGTGTACAGTGAGTAGGCAAATACAGTGTACAGTGAGCAGGCAGAGTTTCGCAAATATAATAGCTGCATCTCTACTTACTCGATGGCAAATAATATTATTATTTTTTGTTCCTCGGTACTACTTGGGGATGAGATAAGTCTGTTGTTATATTCTGTGTAGTGCTTGTAGGAGTGGATTTGCTCTACAACGTACATGATCTGTGCCTCTAATCTTCATCCATTTTGCGAATTTTTGAACGCAACATTTAAAATTCATCGATCTTCATGTGTACTTCTGCGAGAAGGAGCTACATTTTCTACCAGTAATCTTCACCCAGTTTCAGAATCGTTGGTAGTTTAAATTCGCAGTTGCGGAGCCATTCCGACGAGGAGGAACAAAAACTTCGAGACAGGATGTTAGATATCCAAGCAAACGTTGTTGACGGCAACCACTTGAAAAAGGGTAGTAAGGGGCATGAGTTGACTTCATGAGGGCTTTCATCGTTGTCATCGTCATCTGAAATCAATGGAGTAATCGAAGGAGAATGAGATATAACTGAATGCTTACCCTACATCGGTCAAAACATATCGTACGTACTGCATGCCCACACACAACTCAGGTCTTCGTGCACTGCGCCATGGTGCACAATGAACACCTTAAGTTTTGCTCGTTTCTAAAAATAGTCAATGCAGGCAGTGCTGAATAGTTACTTGAAAGTATCTTCAATCAAAGCTTCAAGGAGAAGATTGCAAGTTTGCATTTCAGTGCCAGCGCTGGTCGCGTTCGAAACATTTGGAGGTGGCTCATAAGCGGAAGCTGGAACTAACTTTTATGATAGAAATGCATAAACTAGCTGAGCAATATTCTAACTTAATCATAGGAGTTGTCATCAAAGTCTCTGTCCTCTTCATCGCTTTCCGGCCGAACAGCAAGAAAACTTGGGCTTCCTCCCATTAACCCTGATCAGGGTGTCCTGATGTTGACCTGAATATACCACGTGAGCGCACTCGCTGGTTGTTGGAAGTGAGCCTGAACAAGATCGCACAGAACTCGTCATCGGAAAGCTGCACGCCGTTTCGGTGGCACAAGCAGTGAGTGGATGTGTTCATCGCATAGCCGGCTTTTGCAGAAATTTTCATATGGCGTTTGAAAAGGTTCACTGAGAATAATCCAACTGCGAGCAAGCGAATGCCAACCGGACGCTTAAGAACAGATCACGAGGAGACGAAATTAGACATCTGCAGCAGTTTTCTTTTCGAAACAGGTGTATTTCTTTGCCTGAGTGGAGGGACGGGTGTTCCTGTTAGTGGCAATGACCTTCTTGGAACTGACAGCAAAGGGTTAGTGGTGGCGGAAAAAAGGGCTGGTGGTGGCGGAGAAAAGGGTTAGTGGTGGTGAGAAAAAAGGCACTTGACGTTGACGGCCTCATCGCCTCAAAGGAATGCTGTAAGTCTCTGTGGTGGTGCTGGAATTGAAGTACCTTGACGATCAAGACCCGTTCCTCCTTGTTCAAGGTGAAAGACTCGTTAGAGCAAAGTATGCGTTGCAACGTCCCGTCTGCATAGCACAAAAAATATATCGCAACTTAGTCCAAACATGCGCGCGAGGGTCTAAACAAACACATTAACCTTCACTCCATCGCAGACAAGACCTACTCAACTACTCACCCGAACAAAGCAGCAGCCAATAAATTCAGAAATCCTCAGAAGGATGAGAAAAACGAAAACAGCGCTACTAGTTAGCGGTGAACAATCAGACGGATCCACTAACGTCATAACAGACACAAAAGTACTTCTCAGCACTAGCAAAACAGACGCCGCGATCGGAACAACGAGCCAAGCAAAAGCTACGATCGACAGAGCTAGCCATCTAAAACGAAAACATTAGAAATAGGACCATTTCAACTAAATTAGACATCACTATCCGCGTATAATAGATAATTGAACAAAACACCCACATAAAACGCAGTAAAATAGCGATATTACGAAATAGTTATATTTTCAGGTTTGAAAAAACCCTTCGAGACGACCACAACCGGATGAATCCACGTCAAAAACATACAATCAGGTTGTTGCGGAATTAACTGCCGAAATAGACAGCCCAGTTCGAAATGCTGTAACTTTGTTCAAACTCAACTTTATTTATCAAAGTAAAATCCATCAGATTCTACACATTTCTGCCAACGATCCGGTAATTCATTTATACCTTTACAATAGAAACTGAGATCACAAGATTTTAAGAACTCCTGGAAAGCAATTTCAACATGCTCCAAATCAGGAAACTGCTGCTGACGCAGGTTTGCTCCGAGAGCCCGGAAAAAGTGATAGTCGGTAGGGGAGAGGTCTGGAGAGTAAGGTGGGTGGGGGAGAACCTCGATGCCTCACTGCGTCAGTTTTTGCCGGGTGAGTTTTGAAGTGTGAGGCCTAGCGTTATCCTGGAGCAGGAGAGGCCCACCTCTGTTTACCACTACCGGCCACATTTGTCGCAACTTTTCATACGTCAGGTCTACATCACAACAGTAAGACTCTGATGTAACAGCCTGACCAGGTTGCAGAAGGCTATAATGAATAACACCCTTACAACACCACCAAACTGTCAACATAACCTTTCTAGGATGAAGATCTGGTTTAGGGAAGCTTGGAGGGGTAGAGAACTTGTCTACCCATACATAACCACGTTTCTTATTATCAAATAGGAGCCATTTTTCATCTACAGTTATTAAACGGTCAAGAAATGGCTCGTTTTTCTGGCGAACGAGGAGGTTAGAACAGATCTCGTATCTCGATTGCTGGTCATCGGTGAGATCATGGGGTGTCCACTTTTGCATTTTTCTCACCATGCCAATGGAGGCCAAATGTTTTGAAACTGTAGCATAGTGAACCCCCAGGCCTGCCGCCAACGTACGAGTAGTAGTATCGGGTTTCGTTTCCACCGCTGCTCTCAGTGCTTGATCGTCCAGCGACATCCTCTGACCACGACCGGGTTTACCTTCGAGATCAAAATCGCCGGAAGAGAATTTTGCGAACCAGCACTTCACTGTCCTTTCGGAAGGAGAGTCCGTGCCAAAAGCAAGCGCTATATTACGGGCTGCTTCCGATGCAGAATGGCTGAGTTTGAACTCGTACAACATGTTCACTCGAAAATCGCGTCGGCTCACCATTTTTCGCGACCCTATAAAAAGCCCAGGAAAGAGCTAGCCAGATTATTGAAGAAGCATCTGAAAGAGGAGAACAAACCCTACCAGGAGCTAGCACAAGTTGGCTTGAAATTGTTGAATTGGGCAAGAAAAAAATTTTTTCAAGCATACCGTGAAACGGCAATTATTTTCGCAACAACCTAATTGAAGTAGAAACTAATGAGAAAAGTCTAAGATAATGCGATTAAAACAAAAAATACCGGTCCGCAGCTTCGCCATTCGAAATAACAGTGCTGCCGCCGCAAACTCATTTTTAAACAGCCGCGACCTAACCGCACGCGCTCCACTTCAACCACATAGGAAACAGCGCGCGCTTGTTGTAGTCAAAGGAATGTCCAAATAACGACTTCTAAGCATGAAATCGAGTAGGAACACTACATTAGTTGTTTTAGATGCCCCAAATCGTAACTACCCACACTAGCAACAACTCCCCTCCGCTTCGATTTAGCCGAAAACGTCGCAACGACTCAACTTCATCGTCATCATCATCAGCGAGCTCATCGAGCTCATCTTCTTCTTCATCTTCTCCATCCTATCCCTCCTCTTCTTTGTCCTAGTTTTCTAAAGTTGTTGCTGAAATCGTTGTATCTCCTTGTCGTCCTTCATTCGGTATGTATCGTAATTCTGGAAGCCAAATAAAACGTTCCTCTTCTCCTCTTTCGGATCATGGCTCTCGCTGCACCCTTTCACCAGAAATGCTTCTCCAATACCTCACCAAACTCAAACCTCCTCACTTCCCACGAGAGCCACCAATACCTGACCGAAGACCCGTTAAACTCACATCTCTTCTCTGCTGTAGAGGCCACCCTACCCACACATGCACCGCATCATTGCCCTTTTCCGTCAAAGCGACAATACTATTAACCGAATCGAACCTGTGCACAAAATGCGTGAAACCCTACCATATATCATTATGCGAGACTCTAATTCATGCCTCAAATGCAACCCACAAGTGCTTTGCACAACAAAATCCTCCCCACTTTTCCCTAGTTCCTGGGACGGGAACTTCCTAAGCGGTAGGATGTAGGAAAAGCGCGAAAACGTGGCATAGTCAACGCCACAATCATCAATTATCCTCATCTTCTGTCATTCATTGTCGCTAAACCTCGCTCCCGAGAGCTATAAAAGCACGAAGTCTAACCAGCTCGAGCTTGGCCTCAGTCCACCCTCATTCGTAACGCCGCTCACTCATTGAGGCTCGTTCTTCCTTCTGTTTTATTATTTGTGTTCTTTTATTTCCCCGCTTCTTTTTCTTTTTCCTTCTCTCCCTTTTGTTTTTCCGTTTCTTTTTCGTTTTCCTTCTCTCTATTTGTCAGAATATTGGGCCCGTAGTAAAGTGTCCAGTGCGATCATCGCACGTCACCTTGAGGGCGATGGAGAGGAGTATGACTTCGCGGTGGAGAGGAGTATGGTGATCATCACGGTGAATCGGACGGGCCGTACATGGAAAGTAATCAAATGCACGTGTTTCACGTATTCCCACATCACTCCGGGGCTGTTTTATCGTGTGAGACAGTAACGAACCATTGCGACTGACAAGCTAGAACGAATACATGTAAGAAGGACCAGAAGCACCTCTGTGCTTCTAACAAGTCGTACACGTTTGAGATTGTTCTGTGCTATGGGGCAAAAATCAACATGCCCGAGTCCGTAGGCTCAGATGCATTCTGTGCAATTCGCGCACCTGATCATACGCACCTTCATACCATGACCATACTCCAAGTGAGATGCTCCGAGTACTTCACTCAGCGTCTCTTCGCTCCGCGCACTATCTGGTCGCCAAACGATGGCGATCATTGCCTTCCAGGGCGATGAGATCAGCACCCGCACGTACGTGCTCGCAGCACCGCCACAGATGGTGATGATCTTCCATTCCTCATTGTTGGAAGGTCGTCGCGCGTGCGATCATCGCCCCAAATGTGGCGACGAGTTGTGCAGGCAGCTGATCTCACCGCCATAACATTTTACTACGGGCTTTGATGTCGTTAGGATAGAAGTAACCAGAAGTTCCGTTTACTATAGGGAAATTTGGCCAAGGAATAACCTATTTGAGCGAGGCCGAACATATAATTTCTGAGAACATTAGCTCACTTGGTGAAGAATATAAGGAGTGTTTGCGTTCTGGATTCAAAAGTAAACCCTTTAAGAACATTTATCCCTCTATTCCTCGTACTCCTTCAGTTTTTTCTCCTTTTTTTCTGACCCTTCCAGAGTTCGGAGCGCTGAAGTTGGTTTCACAACTGACTGCAAGAACTAAATTGGGCTGTAACTTTAACACACAGTGTAAAGTTCAG
Organism: Ancylostoma duodenale; assembly: GCA_000816745.1. Taxonomy (NCBI): domain Eukaryota; kingdom Metazoa; phylum Nematoda; class Chromadorea; order Rhabditida; family Ancylostomatidae; genus Ancylostoma; species Ancylostoma duodenale. Next base: position 9,573 of record KN767972.1, on the reverse strand, counting down.
CCCGCGTTGTTGTGGTTCTGCTCCAGACTTGGAGAGCTCTGGCCTAATTGCAATGTGAGGTTCACTTGGTGCGAGTAGAAATCCTCAACTTGGAGCTGAGGTCCGCGCAATAAAGTAGGCGTCGCGCACATCACAATTCGGAAACGAAAACACACCGCAAACACTTAGCTGCAGAAAACGGCAAACTGCCGTTGAGTGCACGCCCGATCCGCTAGTGCTTCGGAAGGCTTCAGCGCCAGCTTACGAAATTAAACGTATGCAGGGTGTGCCTTCCGGCGGCGCGCAAGGAGGGCAGCATCGCGTTTTCCCGGCTTTCTCGGGTGTTTCACGCGATTTCATCACCGGATATGAGCAATACACCCCCAAAACCCTCCAAATCCGGCGAAATCACAAACACAGTGATTTCGACAGGTGCTGTCTTTAAGCGCTTCAAGAATCAGCTTTCGCGCGCGGCGCGGGATCTATTTGCGCACTCTGAGATTTATGGTCCAGCCAGAGCATAGAAGGATGGCCGACAACGAAAGGACAGCTCAGTTCGGTCCAGCCCGGCTCGGACTCGGATGGACCAGGATCAACATCTCAGTCATGACCTTATTTATTTTCTCTGTATTTTCTTTAATCTTCCAAATGCCTCTTGCTCATGACTGTGATGTTCTCTGGACTGCTATTTGCTTTGCCTTTCGCTTATGTTGCGTTGCTTCTGCTTCAAATAAAGCTTGACCTTAACCTGTGTTCACTCTTCTTCAAATCTCCATTCGGCTAAAGTTCGGAATCCTGGATGACTTCTCTTTTTAAGGGTAAAACTCCAAAACTTAGAACTCGCGAACCTTCTGAACCTTACAACAGGCGCTGTATATGGTGGTCCACATGAAGTGTGACAAGAAAAACTACTCATAACTTCGCACCAATCAATTCAAATTGGAACTGTTTACATCTATTTGATAGTGAACAGAATTCTAAATAAGATTCCATTCATCTCATTCGAAACTACTGCCTTTACCTTTGATACAAGCATCCATTCTCTTCCGGAAATTTTTGAAGAGGCGCGCGATCATTCTCGACGAGCTACATACCTTTCCCAGGGTTGTCCTCAGCTAATTTAGCGACTTGGGTTTGAAAGACCAGGATTTTTGCTCCAGGATTGACCAGACAGCAAACCACAGATGATTGAGATCGGGCGAGTTTGATGGTCAAAAATCCTTCGTCCAGGAACCTAGTAGAATGGCCCCACATCACTCAAGTTTCTTTTCTGCGCCGTGGACCGGTGCCCAATCTTGGTAAAAGGTTCGTTCATGGACTGGTGTCCAATCTTGGTGCAAGGTCCATTCAATGTCCATATCGTTTTGTTTCGCCTAAGCTATCATCACATCCTCCTGGATTTGATCTCGATAGAGTTCGGCATCAATTTTAATCCTTGTTGGACAAAAACAAGCTTGGTCTTGCCCAGGCCCGATATTCCAGCCTACACCATCACGGACTGTGGGAAATGAGTTTTTTTTTTTTAATCTTTACTGCTCTAAGATATTCTTTCCCGTTGATTCTTTGCTTTCCGGAGTGGTTCAGCGGCAAATATCTTCTCGTTTGTGAAGAGAATCTGGCCAAGCTTGTCAGCATTTCCTTCACCATCGGCCTTCCTTTGATCCGCATTGTTTACGCCAAAGTCACCGAATAGACTCGCACCCATTCTTTAAAGGCAGGGCCCATCTCGTCTTTCATGTCGATGATATCAGTATATTCTTGACCTCCTCGTCACGCAGATTCCAATATATAGAGCAAAGCCACAGAAGTGACGAAAACCCAGTTTTTGGAAGGGTCAAAACACCCGCTCCTTGGAGCCGGGCGGGATATCGCTGCATACTGTGCTGGCTGTCCGCCACAGCACCAACGTCGAGTAAACACGTCTTGACCTGTCGATAAGATCGATAAGACCAAAGGTGATACACGTATTTGCACGTAAATTTGCTCCAGCCAACAGATACAGACCCCGTTCCGAAAAGTGAGTTTACAGGCCATCTTGGGACATTTTAAGTACATTGCCGGAATCAGCGCATCGAATAGGTTCGGAATCTGTTAATAGCTCAAACACGAAATTGAGGTAGGTCTCTGCCTTCAAGCGGCGCAACAGTACGATGTTGGCGCTTCTCGATGATCTTCACGCGTTGGTAGCGAACTCTACATGTTGCCGCGACCAATTTTCCGCTCCAATGGCCAATATAAGGCCTAAGACATCCGTTGTCGCTGCATTCTTCATCTATTTACCCCTAGCTTCCGCGCTGTTCAGCATTCTACCTTACTGAACCCTACTCAACAATTGATTCTCCTAATAATAGTATCCATTCCCCTGTATCTCTTGCTTCCCCAAATGCCCGCTGTTGGTTCATGCCAAGATACTATTCTGCCCCTAAAGTGTTCAGTATTCTGTTCAGGAAAACTTTTGATGATTTTTTTTGGCACTTATTCAATGGCACCTATTATGCGCTGCATTCTATATTCGTCTATAACCGCTAGGATGAGCTGTTTTCTTTCCAGTAATGTGTTTTTCGACTATTCTCCAGGTGCAAGGTTCTGCCGTTTCGGAACTTTCTGTGATTCCTGACTGGTACTTCTGGTTACTGATATACAGTGGGTGCCACATATTTAACACGCTGTCAGTTTTGGGCGATCAACTGATGAAAATATGAAATCCATGTTCCAAGATTGGAGTGAGCTATCAGGACGGTACTCGAGAATGTGTTAGGGCATAATATTGTCTTTCTTACCTCTACTCTACTCTTCGAGAAAATGTTCCTGAATAGATTTGCACTTACTCTGTGCATCTAAAGCCGAAAATGCAGCACTTTTGAAAATATTTTCGTTTCTCTCTTCCTTGATTTCATCGATCATCCGTGAGCAAACAGGACAGTCCAACAGTTACAGTTCCGATGAAGACATGGTTACAGATGCGGTTCAGAGAAAAGAAGTTTGTCAGACTAGCTATTCATTCGAGCTATATTGCGAAAGATACCGCGAGTTCCAAAATAGCTCCTTTCGGGACCAGCCTCGACGTGGCTCATCGTCACTAATCTGGAATGGCTGCTATTTTCACCATCCCCTTAAAACAGGAAAACAACTCAGCATACATTTTCAGAAATGGATGGATTTTTCAGTTAAGTTGTTTGAACGGACGAATAGAGCATCAACCACAGTGTTTGACAGCTTTATGGGGTGTTTGGACTTTGTAGACATTTCGCTTCAGAATAGCACCTTCAAGCCTCTTCTGCATTCGTATTTTTACCTTCCGAATTCAAGTCAAGAAAAGCTTAAGTTAATAAAAGATTAGAGCTGACTTCACCAGCAAAAAAGATGCAGCTCCTACGAATCAACTAAAGTGCTCCTGCTCTGCAAGATGTCGTGTACGGGAAGCAAGCGTGAGTATCATGTGGTGCTTTAGCGTTGAAGTGCTGTGGCAGCGGAGGATTTGCCCGTTGGGGCTGGTTAGGTGGTTTGATGGTAAGTTTTGTATGCAAAAGTAGTAGGCGGCGCGCCTACTGATGTGTGTTTTGACAGCGAAAGAAAGGAGAGGATAAGTGTGTACGAGTAAGCGGTTTCTTACTAATACTTTATCGTAATGGCACAAAGAATGGAATATACAGGCGGAGCAGTGCACGGAGCACTGCAAGAAAGGCGAGTAGAGACAGCGGTCCAGGCGAGCAACCTAGGCAGCTAACGGAATCGAAGACAAGACAATGATATATGAGAACGTTTGACACTTAGGTCACTTTAGCCACGCCCCTTAGAGGGGCCGCGCCTCACAATAATTACTGATTGTGAGAGCGTCATCGCTTTGTCGATGACATATCAACATTACGACACGTGGACTACAGGAGATGAATAGGCTTAAAGGCGGTGTGTCACCTCGTTTTCGTGTTCGAGGTTTTGGCAGATTCTGATTCGCCTCGATGCGCTGAATCCAGCGATATACACAAAATGTTGCAAAACGGTCCCTAAACTCGTTTTTTAAACGTTTTTCGGGCCGGGGTTTGGAACAGTTTGTCGACCCGTATGGACACGTAAAGCCACTGATCTCATCGATTGGACACGTCTAGACGCGTTGGCCAACACTGCAGCCGTGGTGGGCAGCCAGCTCACGGACCGCTCCGCCCAAGTGGTCCGTGAGCTGCACCTTCGGACCCTCCGAAAAGGGGGTTTTCGTCACTTTCATGAGCTTTGACGCACATCATTGGAATCACCGTGACCAGCATGTCTAGAGTGTGTTGATATCTACAGCCCAAGAAACGAGGTGACACACTGCCTTTAAGCATATGCAAAGATACTGGACATAATGATGACCTACAATGGCGGCCACATGTTTAGCATACCCATGATTTTGGACCACAGATTTTCTTTCATGTCTTGGCCCAAGGATGGAAAATTAAGTTTGAATATGTGTTGAGGTTCTATGGAAGCTTCCTTCCTCTTGCTTACCGCTGGCACAGAATGAGATGGAACTGGAATAAGAAATAAAGTTTCAATTTCGTTAGTTTTCTCAAACTAGGAATGAAAGTTTTGTATCTACTTATGGACTTATGGAGAGAATTGAAGTGGTGATTTGAATCAGGCACTTTTCTGCTCAACATCTTGCTATGAATGCTATTAGCGTACTCTCCATACCAGCTGGAGCCGAGGACAGAAACAAACGTCAAATTTGTCGAAAATTTCATTTTATTAAATATCGGGAATAGATAGGTTAGCGCAAATCAGAGAAAAACTCACAGCCAAAATGCATGCTTTCTGTTTGTATTCACCATTATTCCTTTTTTCGCGATTTTTTGGCAATGTGGACGGCTCGTGTTCTTCCATGAGACGGAAAACTGCGCATCAAAACTACTGGATTGATCTAAAAGTCTTGCACCTAATTCCATACGTTTTTCGATTTTGTAAGAGTGTTAAGTTCATTCTGAATAGATATCAATCAACAAAATAATTACCTTCATGATCCACGAGGTATTGTCAACGTTTCACTAGAGCATCAGCTCCGGCAGTCAGGAACTCTGGCAGCTGCGAGTCTAAGAAGCTTGAAATCTTACTTTCTGATTTGGTCCTATCATCGAATTTCTTTTCTCGTACATGCAGCTTCAGGGCTCCGCACAAGTGATATTCAGACGGGGTTAAGTCAGGAGAATAAGCAGGGTGTGGAAGTAGTTCTCAACCTAGTTCGGAAATTTTTTGGCGGGTAAATTCTGCCATGTGAGGTCGGGCGTTGTTATCAAGTAGAGCAACATGGTCAGTTTTTCCCCGTTTCAGGCGAGTTGCGTCTGCCAGTTGCTGTAGTTCAAAAGAGTAGAATTAGGCAGTCACGGTGACCCAGGTGTCGGCAGATCTCGATACAGCATTCCCTCGGAATCCCACCAACAACGCAGGTAAACCTTTCGTGCACTTCTCCTTTTGGCTATTTTGGAGATGGTTCGCCACGCGGGAGTCAACTTTCTTTCCCGTGTATGGTTAACATACAGCACCCAACTCTCAGCTCCCGTTATGAGCTGGCGGAGAAAGTTCCTCCTGTATGGATGCAGCAGCAAACACTGGCACACACTCAGTTTTGCAAGGCACTCAGTTTGTGGGGGTCCCAACCCGTCATCAGTTTTCTGTAACCCAGCGCTTCGAGATGTGTGGCGATTATTTTTGTACGGCTGCAGCCAGGTGTATCCTATAGCTCACGTGTAGTGACATTTTGATTCAAAGTCTATGGATTTCTAGATCCTAGAAAATATCTTGGTGCAAAACTTTCGGAACAACCTAATAGTATAGCAAAACGCGCACTGATATCTGGAATGGAATCACGTTTTCCCTTGATTAGATGAAATCAAGTAAGAGAGAAACGAAAATATTCTCAAAGTGCTGGTTCAAACTACAGGTGATACCACGTCAATAAAACTAACGGCAGTAGTAGTAGTATCAACCTATTATTGGTATTATTTGATTCTGGATTTTTAGATTTTAGATTTGATGGATTTTTGGCTCTGAATGATTAACGGAAACCCTTCAATTCAGTTGTTTCCAGAACTAGGTTGACCAAGACTATTATTATGCTGTTGTTTCACCTATATCAAATGCGGACTTCTCAGATCAGAATAAGTTATATGTGCCCCCGCACAGACGGGGACTTGCCTCCAGATTTGACACATTTGACAACTATTTTGATGACGTTCCAAGGTTCATGGAATACACTAGGCTCAATCCAGAGGAGTTTGAGCATATCCATCAACGTCTTTGCCACCACCTCATGCATAAAAGGACCCATCTCGCGCCGATTGAAGCACGACACCAATTGACAATTTGCCTGAGGTCAATAGCGTGGGGTCCAGCTGCACATTCGTGACTAGGCATCATTTTGCAGATATTTGGAACACGGATCATCGCTTGGTGCGCATGCACATGACTTCAAACTTGGCAGAACCACCATTATTAGTTTATGAAACTTGCAACGCCCCCACTGAAGGTAATTGGAGTTTGGAAATGCGGAAAAACTGTACTTCCCAATAATTGCAGAATTTTGGGAAGAGTCCTTCCCTAGACCCATCTCGCATACGTGTTTGAAGAGTGCGACTGCATTCCAGAGGAAATGCGGATATCCTAGAGCTGTGGCCACAATAGATGGGAAACATTTTAAGATCTTTATAGGTTCAAACTTCCTGTCTCATCAATACCGTCAGTACTGCCAGGCACTCAAATACACCTTTTCTAGGCGCCGCCACGTTCAGGTAACAGTTACTACTGCTACAAGGCTGCTTACAGCGTTCTGCTGCTAGCGGTCGTGGATGCACATTACCGTGTTGTCTTGCTTGACGTAGGCGCCAAAGGAAAATCGTGCGACGCTGGCTTATACTCTGAATAAATCCTTAAGCTGTAATTACAGCGCATCTGAGTCCGATCCGTTCGTATAACAAAAGAGACATGTACTAGATACTCGTCAGAAGAAGGGTAGGAAGGATAGATACGTATCTTTCGTTATCCGACCGAGTGGTGCTCCGATGCGCTATAATTACAGCTATACATTCTGTAAGACGAAGTTACCACCTGGCAGTTTTATACGCATTTTGCGAACTTCGCCCTTGCGTGGATTTCTAGAAGAGGCTGAAAAATCAATTCACGATGCCAACGTATTTAGAGATGGGAGGCGAGACTGTGAAGTACCACGTTCTCGCCGATGGAAGGTTCGCGCAGTCCACCCTCATGCAAACACCGTCTAATCAGGCAGAGGTCGCAGCGGACCCGATCAAAGCCAAATTTAACACGCGGTTCAGTAGATGAGTAGCAGTAATACATGAGCAATTTCAAGATTTGCAGGGCTAGACGCATTGTCGAGAATGTTTTCGGCATACTAGCCGCACGCTTCAGAATATTTCACTAAAACATTCGAGGCCGGGTGACGTAACCCTAATGATACACGCATGTCTGGTAGGCTTATTTTCATCGAGTTCATAAAATTCATGAAAATAAATTCTAGCTCAATGTTCTGCATAACTTACTTGTCAACGCTACTCCGCCAGAGCAACTGTTGCGGCGCTTTCCACCACACCGTGCTGAGCAGAATCTGCAACCTCAGCGCTCTCAGGCTGGACCAAGAACAGAGGCATTGCGACAGCGAATGGCCTGGGCAAATTTCCTTGCCCGAGAGCATGGTTTTATTTGAGATCATCACCAATTTCTATAGATTCCTTATGTATGATACAACATTCACAGATATGATTTGTGTACATCTCACACATATTATTTGTATTTTCGTGTACATTTATATATACATGAATTTATATAAGCGATTTATTTGTTACTTCAAATTTCATTCAACTTTTTCGGAATATAATTCCACAATATTTAACGAGGAAGCTAAACAATGGGAAATGGACACAAATATACACACGTGCATACATTCAAAAATTACATTAATATCTAGTAGTTGCTAATATGTCAGACCTACGTAGTTGCTATATATTGTTCTTCTTAACCTCCAATATTTCTTTAGACAACGAGCATTGAAGCTGCTCCACCTTAATTACCCATTCTTCGCACAATATTGGGTCCGGCTGATTGAGTTTCCTTAATCGGGATGCCATATGTGTTCCTGAAACAGATTCATTCATTTTTGGGAGCGAGAGGAAAGCACAAGAACCTATGATCTAAAAAACGTATACTAATAATTACATATGCCAAATGTATCCTGCTCGTTAATAGTGTTCAGTACTTCCCTAAAATCATCGACCGCTGGCAATTGCAAGCTGAGCTGCAGCACGAATGGCATCAAATCAGTAATGGTGGAACCATAACCTAACATTCTTTTTCTCCCCTTTTCAATGGCGCCCTTCTGGCTGCGGGCACTGTGGCATATACGTAGGACTCTTTTGCGATCGCGGCCCGTTGGCTGGAAGGTTCTTCCACTGTTTTGCTGAATAGGGGAAAAAAGAACGAATTATTCTTGGGACCTTACCTCTTCGGGTTCAATCATCACGTGTTCTTGGTAGGGGACGTCATCGATAATTAAATCTTCCTCAATGTCTTCGACATTGTCTGGTTCAACATTGCTACATTTTCTCCTAAATGCGAGTTGTTGTTTCTTTTCGATTGACCACCTGGAAAAGCCAACGTACCCGAGGTCAAATGCACTCGTCAGATATACCATGGCCTCGTAGTGAGACCATTAAACACCATTCTGATATTCGACCGCTCCAACTCCTGATCTTGTAGTGTGCAGTTTTTGGACTTCCCTTCTCTTTCTAACATATGTATCTCTCATATTTCGATAAGTTTTTTGAAGATCGACAACTACAACAAATAGAAATAAAGCAGTAACGCAGTAGTTCTTCTCCCAAGATTTTATAATTGAATATCATGGAATAGCAGCACTAACTATTGTATTGCTTGCAGAACTGCAAGAATAACTCTTCTGCAACTCCTGCCCAGCAAGATCTTTTCACATGTGAATCCTTGTAGCGGACATCTTCGGGATTCCAAATCGGTTCGAATGAACGGATCACTTCAATCAGAGCGAATTTTTCTTTTTCACTAAAAACATTGGCTCTTGCGCCCATATTTTCCAATTCCACTCTCTTTAGCATCGCACTAAAATCTGTTTAGATCGATCAAGCAAAACTTTTTCTGCTCCAAAATTTCATAGCAATGATGGCGGAACTCTGCCTAAGTGGTAATTTGACACGCCTTGCACGGAAACTTCCTATCCTGTGGTGTGTGTTTTTATCACCTCTTGCTCACCTTCACAGACATTAAACGCATTTGGGTTTTGGAGCGTCAATAAGCCTCTTGACAAAGTTTGCCACTTTTGGATTTGAGGCAGAAAATAACGTATTAGCACTGAGCCGAGAACAGTACAACAGTGGTTTCATTGAGGACCTTATACGTACAGCTCACCCAAAACGACGAGTCACCTCAGCCGCGGGAAACATCGTGGCTGCACGACTGCGGCGCGGCCGTCTCGGCAGCGTACGTCGAATTGATCAGCGTTGAGATCAATTCCGCCACGATCAAACAGCAAAAAAGTAGGTTTTTCTTTGTTTTTATCCATTGTGGTTTCTTTTTTGA
>KN767967.1:0-12439 GCA_000816745.1 Ancylostoma duodenale | reverse complement strand
TAAAACACCCGGATTAACTTATCCATTGTGAATTCTCACTGTGCAGCGCTATTTTGTTACGATACCCTTTACTTGGCTGGATAGAATAAACACATTAAAGGGTAGTTATCCCATTCGACAATCATGAAAAAATTTTAAAAAACTAAAATTTTTTAAGTTGTGTCAAAACTACGCACTAGTATACCAAACTATTTTAAATCATGCTGTTATTTCATTGAATGAGCATGCCATTATTTCGTTAAATTATGCTGGATACGGGCCCACAAATTTCATGGGAGCGCCGGGATACCTCAAGCCTCATTTGGGTAGTAAGTCCGTAATTGCGAACATAAGTAGTAATATCACAAGCCAACTGGTATTAGTAGGTAAAGTCTTCCCTTCTCAAGTACATCTCCGAATACCATACTCTTCCCTATGATCTTTTTCTCCGATCTCTCACCAGTTGAAATATATTCGAGTTGTATACGTATCATTTGGATTTTTACTGTAGCGCCATTACTGGAAAAAGTTGCGGGACACTTATCTTAGTGAAATCTGACTACGGTTCTTGATGCTTGCGATCTGTTACCCCGGATCAGCTGAAAGTGATATTTTAATGGTACGAAGGCTTAAGCTTAACTTCATTTCCTTTAATTTGTAACTTTTGCACATCCGTTTTTCCTTTTTTTCCTTCACATGGTAAATAAAGCTAAATTTGCTCCCTCTGACTACTGAGAGAACAGCTATGGGCATTACTAGCTGCTGGTTTTTCCAAAGAGATAACAGAGTACTTTTAATGCTGGCTTAACACTCGGAATTAGGTTATATTCGTGTGTACGCCAATATACAAAAAATATTGTGGGGCAGAGTGAAAGTTAAGTGGCTGTCAGTACACATCTAGTAAGGGTAGTTTCCTAACATATGAGGTTACTTTAAATATAGTAAGGTGGTATAGAGAGAACGTCTGTGACTTTGTCTGCAATTACGGCTGCGGCGAGGTGTCGACCGGCTGATCAGCTGAGTTCGATCGATTGGAGGACGACGCAGGATGCGTCTGGCAGTAGATTTTACTAAGTTACAATAGGAAAACATCAAAAAGGAAGGAATCACATCTCATAGATATTAGGACATAGATAGGTAAGTGTAAAAATTAGATGAAACCAGCTGACCAGCTGGCAGACACCATACCAAAGCCGTAATTGCAAACAAAGTCGCTGAAGCACTTTCTAAGTACTCGACAAATAGTAGGTAGTACTATCTGGCATTTTGTGCATGGCTAGAACTATAGTAGTCCTGGAAATCCAGAAAAAAAAACTTTTGAAATTGAAAACCTAATATAATAGCGTACAATAGTTCATGATTCAAAAAATGATCACATTATGGCGTGTGATATCAAATATATGTATTATTATTATTCTATAGATCTTGCAGATAAATAGAATTTATTTAAGGGAAGCTAAAAAATGATTCAAGACCTATATGTGTCCGTTTACCCATAACGTCCACCGGAAGTATGCTGTCGTAACTTTTTGTCTCCTTTGCTAAACTACGTCCGACATTTGCAAATGGAGTTATATTTGTGTACGCGGCTATTTCCGAAAGACAGCACAAAAGCTCTGTGAAACATGACCCATGATTTCTTATTAGGAAAAGGACAAAACCCGCCGGTAAAAAGCTGTTTGAGCAGCAAATGTAAAGAAATCCTAGCCATGCAGCTGCACTCAACCCTATTTCGCTCGGCTGCACTTCACTCATTTTCATCTCATTATAATAGCATTTCTTATGCATTTCTGCAGCGTTGTTCTCGAGTGCATATGAAAGCTTTGGAGGAACATTGGGGGTTTCTAGATGACTAGACAAGATTGGCAACGTTTCCGGATGATTGTAAGCCCCAGGTCATCGAGAATGGGCGAGTTTCCCGGATGAAAATTTGGTAGATCTTACAACCAATATCCCTGCTTACATTCACAAATTTTGCCACTGAAGCGAATTATCGTGATAGCGCAGAATACGATAATGGTCTTGTTGCTGCGTTGATATTTGCAACTTACTAGCTGGATTTTCGAGTTAACTGGACTAAAAGAAATAAAATCCGTGCCGAAATAGTTGATGCTTCATCACCAAACAAAATTCAAACACCTCATCACTAAGCCTCCACCTCCCCACTTCGAGGAAAGGATAACGTAATTTTAGAAGCAAAACCTGCTCTTGAACTTCGTTCTGTCCCATCAAAACATTGCAGGATAAGCAAATTTGTTATTATTTATTTATCTAATTAAGTGCATTCGAGCTGCTCCACAATTGAGCAAGAAAGAATGGTTGGCGATGCAGCGATTTTTCAGTCTTCCTAATTCGCAGAATATTTTTGAAAGAACGTTGTTTCCCAAATCCTGGCCAACGGGGTCTTTTTTTGTCGGCTGGGCCCATTTTTGAAATCACTTCCACCGAATCCTTTTCTCTCTCCCTTCCCGTCAATTCTTTTTTTTAATCAAAAATATATCATGAAAATGGGATGGAGGAAACATTCTAATGTTCGCCTCTGCTGTATCCAGAAAATTCGGGAAAAATTCGCAGTTTTGTCAAAATAATTAAAAGGTGTCATTAACGCACAGTGATGTTAATGACGTGGGGGATCGGTTTGCAGTCCAGTTGTCTGTTGCGGTACCAGTTTGTGGAGATGATATAGTTTAGTTGTTCGACTTATTCCTTGTCATGATGGACCAATTTCATCCATATATGCTAGATATGCTCATACGTATTATATGTTTAACCGGTTTTCTGACCAACTTTGCTGCCCCGCCCTCATAAATTCTAACTTCCATTACATGTGCATATATCAGTGAACATGGTTCGCATGTATCATTGAAATTACCCATGGTAAACGTGTCAATACCCCTAATTTACTCAGCGTTAACCTGGGAGTTGATATGTTCACCATGGGTAATCTCAATGATGCACCCAGACCCATGAAAGTTCGCTAAATTCCTTCAAATTAATAAAAATTATAGTGGATGTCCTGGGCTCAGAAAATTCTGAAAAACGCAAAGGACTGGTCACGTACCTGTGCCATGTCGTTTAACCGTATTTCGACACCCTCGACTTTCTGTAGTATGTTAACGGGCTCAATTTTCGTAAACTGAGGTACAATAACTGCAGACAGCCTCCTGGAATTTTTAGCTCATTCAATGCTTCAAAATGAAAGCGAAATGAAAAATAATGATTTGTGTGTGAATCACCCAAAAGATTAAATTTCTATATTACTTATGAATGATTCACCTTGCCTGCCGCGAAATTTGCGCGGTCATAGATTGGCGCCGGCCTGCCATCCGAGTAGTACTACCCTGAAATTCTTCCAGAAAGTACTACTTTTCCAGAAAATTATTGAATAAATTGAGCAAAACTACAGGGAATGAGAGAGAACGACACTATTGAGTGAACTTACATAGAGACATCTAATTTCAACGATCAGATGCATACGTAACAGAGTAAAAGTTAGCGGAGAATGCAGCTGCCTCTGCAGGTGCTTGCAAGGGGACGGGAACGCTACTTTCACTTCAGAGAAGCGTTCAAACATCAATGAAACCCTCTGAAACCCCCTATTACATCACAAAGTGAAAACCGGAAATTATCCGGGAAATATGTGGTTTTCCCCTTGGATTCATGCGGAACTCTTGTCCAACAAATCACTCAGAATCCTCTGGAATTTTCTGAACTCCACAGTAATTCCTCACCTTCAATTCGTCCACGATGGGAGAATCCAACAGAAACAGCTGTGATATAAGAGACATAATCAACTGAGAGTGTGAATGTGAATTATTTTGGGCCAGGGGAATTCAATGACCAGAATGGAGAGACGATTAGGACTTATATTCGTTATATGTAGGTGAAACAATTAATAGCGGGGCGAAAACTTGTTCATAGGTGGCAGTTGTTAATGATGATTCCCTCGCTGCAGCATTCACGGATTACATGGATTTTGGATGTATCGGTGGCTGATTTTACCTCCACGTGAATGAACTTTTAAAAAATCCACGGCAGTGACATTTACTGCGCACTTTATAACCCAGAAACCTCATAAATATGGAGAAAAAGAGGAGTGTATCCGTGAAATTTTTGAGAAACTCTGTAGGATTTCTAGGAAATAAACTCATATCTTTCAAACATGTCTACGTGGTGGTTCAAGTACAAAACGTTGGTGCGAAACTTTCACTGGAAATTTCCGTCAACTTCATCTTTCTTTCGCAATCCAGCCAAATAGAGAGGATACAAACAGTGTATTATATTTCTCATCAGGTAACTGACTCATCACTCGCTATCCGTCAAATGAGAAGAGCCTACAGGCCCTGCTCCCACAATTCAAGGGGGGTGGGGGGCTAAACGAAGAGGTTAGATAGAGCAGTTTTCATATGGTCTCATTTGTTGTTTTCTTGCAGAGAATCCACATACATATGAGATTCTTTATTTATTTCTATTTACTTATTTATTCAAATACAGGGTGGCTGTTTAGTATGGATCGCGTTTTCCAAATGTCAAAAAGAAAACAAGAGAGTACTGTCACCTGCTTTTCTTAATAGTACGATAGCCAGTGGCTACTATAAATAGCATGAGTATTTTGGTGCCCGTCCTTGCACTCCTTCAGAACTTATAGGGAGATTTCGTCATCGTACTGTCATCGCTGACCGTAGCGATTGCACGCTTCATGTTACCGAATTTGTTTGACGCGCTGATTTTCCCGCACCGACGGTCGGGAACATAGTTGGGCAGCAAAGGGAGAGAGGGTATGCTACCCCCCCCCCCTCCCCTCCAGGAACCGGGGAGACCTCGATCAACTCGCACCTCGCGTTGAGTGGCATCAGTGAGAAGAGTATCGCTAGCGACAACTCGATCAGATTGAATCACCTAGCTTTCAACCAAAACATCTCTACAGACACTGCTCAGAAGATGGCGGAACCTCAGCTGAGCTGCGCAGTTACTAAACGTTCTGGGACAGCACAATGCCAGATTAGGGCAGGAGAGAACCTTTGGACTAAGCAAAAAAAATTTAATGGAAATCTTCTTGGCCGCTCCCTCAGTCTCGTTTCTAAGGTCGGGGAAAATTTTCACTATTAGAGCTGCATGAATTGTGTGGGAGCAAACACAACCATTGTATTGCTTCGCAATCCCTTGAAGAAGTAGGTGGTGAGCGGATAAGCTCTGCTCCTTTAGTCTGCCATGTTTTGAGACGAGTTTACTTCATGAAGGTCTAATACGCTGTTTTTCATGGGGAAATTGGCAAAAACTGTCACCGGTTTTCATAAGCAAGCCTTATTACATTATGTACTCCCTCCATGAATCAGGAGACACAGCTTCGAATAGTGATTTCCCTGCAACAAGATTGACCTTATAGTCGTACCAAAAAATCCACTTTCGCGTTGTGACCCTGATTTTCCCATCCAGTGACGCTATGATATGTGGTCCTCCCACACCTCGATCTCAACCCGTTGTGCTACTTTGTTTGGAGCTTCTTAGAGGCCAAGGTGTCTGCTACTAGCTACAAAAGCGTGAATTCCCTCAGGGCAGCATTTGAAAGATAGTGGAGCAAGACCGACGTCAAGCCCTCGCGGCCAACAGAAGTCTTGCTTGAGGGGAGACAAAGGGCCTGCGCCTAGGCTGCAGTAGACGACTTCGCCCATCACCTCGCTCATAGATGACTAATGGTTCATCGAAACAGATAGTAGATATGCCGTCCCGAAATTTCCCGTTTTTCGCGCTTGAGGTTAGAAAATTGAGCGATCCATACTTAACAGCCATCCTGCACACTACAAGGTGGACAAGGGAAGAACTTGAAACAAGAAAACAAGATTGTCCCGTGAATGACCGACTATCAGGTCGCCTTTCTCTTACTGAGGATGAAAAAAGTCCTCACCCAAGAATCTGACACAAATCCAGAACATGCATGATCTGATTTAAGCTGCCAGGACTTGGCTGAAAAACTTGACCCGGGACGAACGAATTCATCAGGGACGTTGTGATTTGGGGAGGGGGAGCTGCTAGTACTGCTAGGATTCACCGACATTCGTGCATTATTAAAGATGTTTTTCTAGAGGAAAAGTTGAGTTAATATGCGAACTCTTTTGTTCAATTATTGTACTCATTATCCACGACTTGTATCAGGCCTTTTGGTAAAAATGTTGAAAATTTTGATAAAGAGCAGCCTTACAAAAGCTTTCGAGTAGCAAAGGTTTTGTCCTCTTTCACCGCTGCGAGAAGAAATATTTGAAACTGATTTTTGAAAATTGGTGGCATAATCCCCTCGCAATTTTTTGATACTCTAATCTTCACAATCTAGTGATTTAGTTGATTCTTCGATTGTTCGATTGACTGTTCATTCGCTGAATACGTCGTTGAGATCATGAATACACCTGATGTTTGCTACTTTAGAAGTGGTGGGAATGGATTACGATCCATTTGAAGTTTCATTTTTGGCTCTTCTTATTATACAAATGCTGCAGAATATTTTCATGGGAACAAAGTAAGCAAAGTATCAATTCTCGTAGGAAAGAAATGAGCAGAAAAATATTAACAGATAATTATGAACTAAAATAATACTCTAGCACCACGATAGTACTCAAAAGGTGAAAGGTCAGTTGAATGAGGTGGGACAGGTTTTGCAATGGAACTGCTCGAAACAAATCATACTGCGAAAGTCCTAGAATGATCCGGACCGTGCCTGTTTACATTTATCCACCAAATTCGATATTGAACACTACGTTCGAAAGTGAGGGCTAGGACGTCCTGGCAAACTATGATGCAGGGGTGGTAGTAGTAAACCTAAATCGACGACGAAACGATGAGGGAAGGTCGCAGTTAACTTTCAGCTCTGGTTTGCAACCACGAACAAGCTATGAGCTAACTGGTAACCGTGGTGTTTGAATGATGAGGCTTTAGCAAAACCTCCCTACCATCAGATGTTTCCAGCCTTCATCAAATAGTCGATATCCTCAGTATATGCAGACATACCTCTGCACCACAGACTCCACCGCTAGCGGAATTTATGCGACCATTATAACTGAAGCGGCTAGTGAACCTCGTTCAGCATAACCTAACTCTGATACGTTAAAAAAATGTATTTCTGCGCTCATGGCTCATGAAATTTGTATGTGGGATTCAATCTGGGAAGGTGTGAGGCTTACCGGTGAAAATCACCCACAGGAAGTCGAGACCATCAGTGATCTCCAACGGAAGGCCATGATGATGGGGACGGTGGGAGCATCGATCAGCTGGGTATACCCGTAATGTCGTCATCGCCGAACAGGCGTCAGTCGGTCTCGGCTGGCTATAACGTTGAACTCGAACCATGAGCAAGAAGTCCTCTGGAGGACTTTTCCACGAAATGGAGGTTACCATCTGCGTCTCGCGCTGCATACTGTTTCGCTCCCCAACTCCTTGTCATTTCATACCGGCAGGGAGTTCACAGTTCAGTTTCGAACTGTGAGTTCACCTTCAAGTATGGTCCCGGCTTTGTAATAGTATTTAAGCACCACACTTAGAGGACCATATTCGGGCCAATAAAGCTTACATTACCTGTCCCGGTGTTGCCGTAAGCTGGGACTTATCTTCCAGTTGACGTTCAATGTGAACTGACAGTTTCAGAAGATTTACTACCACTACAGTTTTTGGGGGCCCGCCCAGGTCATACGATGAGCGATGAGGGATTAGCACAATTAAAGGCGCAAGCGAGGTGCGAAGACGCTAATGACTATACATTGGTATTCGAACGAATATTTTCAAACGAATATTCGAATAATTCGAAATTTTCGTTATTCGAATGTTCGAATAATTCGAAAAGTTAAAATATTCGATTATTCGAATATTCGAATTATTCGAAAAGTTGAAACATTCGAATATTCGAATTATTCGAAAAGTTGAAACATTCGGTTATTCGAATATTCGGATGTTCGAGCATCCTTGATTCGAATGATCGGTTCAATAACAAAATTACCAAGGTTCGCGAATTTATCCTCACCAACTGAGCCACCTTGACTGAATGCAAGCGGCAAGCATGCGTCTTTATTCATTTATTGTTTTTCTTTGAATGCTTAATGAAAAAAAAACTGGCAAGACCAGTTGAGAAGGTGGACCTGATTTGCTTCAAATTATATAAAAGAGGCTGCTCATCTTATCACCTGCAAACTTCTAGTCCCGTGCTATCTCCTCTTTCGGCTTACCGTTCAGCTGAACTCAAAAGCTTACAAATCGAAAAGTTAGTGCCAATTTACGTGGAGATACGCGAATTTGAGGGAAGTAGACGGTCACAAACCTGCTTAGAGGACAACATTAAACGATACTAGTTTTGTCTTTTAAGGAGGTTCGGGACAATGAAATTGATTTCTTGATTAAGGCACGGTAGGAACATGTGGTGGGGAAGGGGTCCGTATTTCGACTTGGTCACAGATGATTCTTTCCACAGCAAGCTCGATGAATCAGTACTAACATGAGAAACACAGTGAAAGAATGTAAATGCTGCTTACGTTCCTACCTACATACAGTTATATTTATGTGAACAGCAGTGGCGGACGCAAAAAGTGGGCGGGTTGGGGGTGAGTGGTGGGAGAAAATCGGGGTCTCCGCGCCCTGCGGACCCAGGTGTAAAATAAAAAGTTTGAGAATATCAACTATAATGTTGAATACTCAATATAATAAAATCAAAAGTTAGACAGTCAAAAAAATTGATACAAAGTTTCTATATACTTTGTGAAAGGATGCCACAAATTCGGTGATCCATACTAGAGGGGTGGGGAGCGTCCCTTCGCACTCGCCAGTGGTGCATTGCTATCCCATTATCACCATTCTAGAGCAGTCCGTAGTGACATTCTCTATGACTTTATTTAACGGGTAATCGCCCTTCTTGTCTTAATTCATGACCCCAGGAAAGAGCACATAGTAACCTGAGAAGCACGACGGAACAAAAACTAAAGACGGGGTAAGAGAATTGTCCAGCAGACTGTTGCAGACACCGTCCTGAAGGACGGGTCAACAAGCACCTTAAAACACTCCGTGCACAGCGTGTCAAGAATACCAAGAATCTATTGATAGTTCAGACACGAAAATGAGATGAGACTTCGCTTTTAACGTACACCACCAGAAGTGGTAGTTTGAGGACGTGTATTTCTATATCTTCGCGCATAACAAGATTATTTTACCTATTTTCCCTGAATTAATGCATCGCAAAACCACTTCTGAAACAACGGCATCCATCTATTCGAATAATTCGAAATTTTCCTATTCGAATATGCGAATAATTCGAGAAGTTGAAGTATTCGATTGTTCGAATATTCGAATTATTCGAAAAACTGAAATGTTCGATTATTCGAATATTCGAAAGAAAAATTCGAATACCAATGTATACTAAAGACCCTTGGTGCATATCTGGGGTCCCGCGCCTAAACTTGGACCGCACCAAACGTTCGCCATCTCATGTGGGTTTGTAAGAAATTTGTTCAAACTGTAAACCCTCACAATGCAAAAGTGCCTCGTGTTTTCTAGAAGTTTCTTAGCATAGTTAGATGTCACATAGAAAGATACAAAGTAACAGCTCTGAAAACTTTTGTAAATAGCACCCACTCCAAAAAGCGTAATCGTGATATTTATTCAATAAATAATAACGTGGTGTGTAGAGGTTCTGGCGTCGACGTACAGCTAGTGTCAGTATTGTGAATTGTTGTTGTTCAAAATACTGGAGTTATTCAATGATTGATCAAATAATAAATCAACAAACCAGACAGAACTGCGTTTCCCGTACATAAGGGCATTAGACTAAAGCGAATCACATGTCGATAGCGAGATTTTTGATGTGGTGTAGTACTAACGTTAAGTCACAATTGTGAGCAAACTTTCACTAGTTTTCATTTTATAATTAACGTTGTGATACATCAACAATTTTAAGAAATTGGCTAAGACAAGTCGCATGACAAAATTGAAAAGCGAGTCTATCTAGGGAGAAGTTACAAAAAGGAATCTGTTTATTACACCTGGTAAATTTTCGCATAAAATTTACATGAGGTGCTGCAAATTGAAATAAGACAATGACGAATTGCTTTGAAAGTTTTGAAAGTATTTTGCAATCAAGGAAGTTATGAAGTTAGAGACTCAGTATAGAAAGAGGCATCATAATCAAGGTCTCAGGCGAAATTTTCAAGTAGAATTTGAGAAGATGAAGTTGCGAACATTTTCAGCAGAACTCTGACTTTTCTAGAAATGCGAAAATCTTCAAAATTTCTATGGTTCTTAGTAGATATTATTGTACGCGTCGAGAATGCAAATAGCATGGAGGCCTCTGTGGAAAACCTCTGGAACATCGCTCAAGATTGCTTTATGGTTAGGTCATCAGAGAAGATCTGGCTTCCCACAAAAGAAATACTGCATGACAATTCTAAGAGTCTCATGAATGCCATAAAAAGGATTTCATTCGCGCGAGAACTGGTCCCCGACTTGTTTTGGGCGGGAGTCGAGGAGAACGTGGGCAAGCATCACTGATGGAGGTTATTCGGGGGCCATCAGTTGTTTGAAGTGTTAGGAGTGGTTTGTCCATGAAGGCGTGCTAGAGAAGCGCAGAAGCAGTACTGGATCGCTGTGCAATAACATTTAGTGAGTCGTTAAGCATGTGCAGGCACTGAAGACGCTAGAGATAAAAATTACAGCTTCCTCTTGGCACATTCATCCAAGGACGGCAAGAAGAATTATGGCTTAGCTGCGGGATAGGCCCCAAATACTCGCGATATTGGGCTAGATTTGCAAATTGCTGTGAATGTTGCGGAAATAGGGGCATGCCTTGAAGTCCCATGGTAATCAGATCCGATCAATCATGGATTTGGCATACTGAGACTAGATCCCGGCCTGGTCAGTGATCAAACTTGGAATTTGAGATATATTTCCCAAAAAGAGCAATTCGATTTGGTTCATCCTCACTTAAATCCGAACTTAAGCGGAATTCGAGATTCCCTATTAAATAAGTTGAAATATTATAGATGAAGAAAATTTTGATAAAAATGTTCTGTTTGGGTCAAGTCTCGGCAGCCAAAACTAGCCTGGTTGAACGTTCAGGGATCCAGGAAATGAGCATGTTCCTTGGAGAGACTTGCCATTGAAAGAAGAGAAAAAAGAGAAGAGATAACTAAAGATTTTCTTGTTCTCTATCTATCAGCAAAGAGATGTTTGGATGTTGTCATCAGCCGTAGCTACATTCACTCCAGATAATGAAGGCCATGAAAGAATATGAAGTGAGAGCAGCTAGTGTCGCTGTAAACATTTGTTTTAATAGCTTCACGAGAATAATCCACAAACAATAGACTTGATTCGGCTTTCTTCCAATGATCAGCTCCAAGAAAAACGATCCAGATATCTTGCTAGCATCTAAGAAAAGTAGGCGAAGAGTGAGCGAGAGAGACGGTAGTGAGCAATAGGAATGGGGTAAATCCTCGAGAGAAGAGAAGCGTTGATGGGTATTGTTTGCAAGATACGGTGGAAAAATTAGTGATGGTTCTATGGCTTTTAATACTGTGCAATTTATTATACATATATGAACTGAATTATGGTTTAATTTTTATTTTAATGCGGCAAGATTATTTTCTATCTTTTTATATTTACATAATATTAAACCGGGACATTTTCAAACATAGGTTCTAATAACGAAGTCCGACCTAAGGGGCATGCTTTGCTTCGTGGGTTTCGCCCAAATGACTTTGAAACTGCGTGATTTTTGAATAGAGTGTTCAGGAGGGAAATTAATAGAAAGGTGGAGAAACAAGAAATAGTATTGACGCTGTTTCTACATTCTGTAGGATTATTTTCTTCCGAAACAGGATGTTCTGATTGGAGAAGGTTTTGAAGATATAGTGGGAGAAAGGTATAGTGTGAAGAACATGAAGTTGAGCTGACCGAGTTCTGTGAAATCAATCAGATCGAACAAATTCGCGACCCTAATCAGGGCTGGAATTTATGAAGTGATAACCAAGCAAACCTGAGAGGGTTAGCGCTATCGGTTATCGCATAGACTGGATAGCGCTAGGAGACGCAGGCCGCGAAAGTTGATTTGTTAGACTGGTTTAGCCTGGTTATGCGTTCATGAATCCTAGCCCTGGTTATGTACAGTGAAAATCTATTTTGTTCCTTTTTAATGATCATTACAGTCTAAACTCTGTTAATCTTGTGTCACATTGTAGGAAATCGTATGAACAAAACGTGACAGTAATCGATACGGGGCAGTTTGATGAAGGTGGTAACGATGTACTGATAGTAATTAATGAGAAAATATACAGTGGCGGACATAAGTATTGCAACAAATCGTCTTCTGTCTGTAACTTCTTTCAGAGCAAAACTGGGCGGCTCCAATTTTCATATGTTTTGCAGGTACACATGTGGTTCTAGGACAGATAGATGTGACTTCATTTCGTGCATTAATCTCTTTGGGAGAAATTTTTTA
>KN767966.1:0-11593 GCA_000816745.1 Ancylostoma duodenale | reverse complement strand
CTCTCTCTCTCTCTCTCTCTCTCTCTCTCTCTCTCTCTCTCTCTCTCTCTCTCTCTCTCTCTCTCTCTCTCTCTCTCTTTTTGCCCACTCCTGAACCATACGCTGCTTGCGGACTATGGACCTGTCCCGGAAAATCATTCATCCGGGAAGAGAATCCTATCTGAGTTTGGTTTCAAGAAAGAACATCTTCCTTTGAAAACCAAACGCGCGCTGATACGGCAGTTTTGTTCCAACCTGAATGCGATCCCTGAGAGACGGAATTTTCTGCGAAGCATACGCCTCCTCTGGCGTCTATGAGAACTATTCTTTCTTTAGAAATTTGGTTTGAAGTAGAAGTGGTTGTTTTCTATCGAGAAAATACCAATAGTTCTCATGCTGCATGTGGGAAAAGAAACTTCTCGCTCATTACCAGTTCACGCAAAACTCGTGCAGGTTTAGATACAATATGATGTGGTCACATAACTGAATGGCAATTCCTGAATCTAAGGCAATGTGGGGCGGGGTGCGGGGTGCACGAGTGAAAAAAATCACCTTCTCTGTAAGTGTGCAGCACGAACGCAAATTAAAAAATTGGTCTTCGAACTCCAGACTCGTTGTCGTTATTGGCGTAACATTCCCTCAAACTGAACAGATGTTTCTTGAAATTTATGGGCTTTCTCAAAGTTTCAACAGACAGTATTCCTCTGAATATCCTAAGTCTATTGATATTGCTTCGCTGAGGGAAAACTAATTATAATACCTGGGCATAACTAACTAGAAAACCTGCTGAATAACAACAAATGAAGTTGGAAGCTGATTCCGTAAATGTAATTTTCGATTTATGCAGAAGCATGCCAGTTGAGTAGACGTTCTCAAGAACCACCTGAGGCCGAAACCAGTCAAAAGTTTCGAGTTCCTTGTAAATTAAATTAAGTTTAAAAAAATTTTCTGACATGCATACCTAAATTCGGTTAAAGAAATTTGCTTCAGCATGCACACCATCACCATGACCCTTTGGATTTGATTTCTGATTTATGTTCGTCCAATTACTTGTTATAATATTTTTCGTTTTATCGCAGTAACTGGTCTGTTTTGTTTTTAGTGACGTGCTTTGCATGTGCAATCAATGTAAATGTAAATATAATTTGAATTGAAGAGCAAGCACAGCGTAACGTAACCGCTGAAATAAAATAAGGAACTCTGATGTACAAAGAGCCTACTCGTCGAAGCAGCCGCACTAAATGCAACGTGCCTCTCTGATTGTCTGCGCATCAACACATCTCATTGATATAACCGCTATCATTTCCTGCCCTTCCTGCTCCTGGTCCTGCCCAAACAGCTGGTGAGGCGCTAGCTCCCAGCATCAACCATTAGTTCCCTGTACCTGCGAAGATACTCCAGTCGTAATCGCGAACTTGGCTGCCTTACCACCGCTCGCACTCATGACGCACCAGTACGCCTGCGCTGGATCAATTTTTAACGAGACTATTTTTTTGCATTTCCCGCGTTTCAGCGTGGAATTTGTGATTTCAGCGAGTCATGTGATCGTGACTAGGTGCTTCAAGGCCACGACGTAAGAGGCTATTTTCCATGCAGAAAAACATGAGCGGATGCTGCCCTTTAGAGAAAGGAAACCCGCTCAGCCAAACATGTGGCGTCGCAATACATGTGGTTCGTGATGAGCAGACCATGTAACACGTGTTCGCTTACTCCTCGAGTTTCTACAATCAGTAGTCATCCCTGAATCCAGTCATGTAAAATGGCTAAGAACCCCGCGTCTATTCCCGATGCCCTATTTTGTTCAGAAAATATTCTTGAATATTCGCTTTTATTCAGTTGATTATATGACTAGTTTTAAAGGAATTTTATCTTCAAAATTGCCATGAACCCTCTGTGTTGGAAATCACTCTTTTCTGCTATCAAGAGCACAAAATCTCTGTACCTACGATATACCTATGAGCATACATATGTTTCTCGCTACCCTGCGTTCATAATAATTTACCAGAAAAACAGCAAAGGAAAATTTCAAACAAAAAAAAGCAAGAGGCCATTGGTTACCTAGATGCAGCAGATTAGATAAAGAAATGAAAAGCTTTTCCTGTGTGTTGGGCCGCGTTCGTCCGTGCCTCTCAGATGATTTTGATAATTTTTTGTTAATACCAAGTGACTATTTTGAACATGCCAAAATTATTCCTTAGTGGAACCATGTCCCTATTCTCAAGCGGAGAACGATAACTCAAAAAGTCCATCGTTTCATGCTTCGCTGACGATCTTATTTCTGGGTTGTAAACGCGAATTGTTCCTTGCCCTCATTCGAGGAAAGGGCACACCCTTCGTTTTCAATCAATTCTTCGTTTCTCCTAAATGTGTTCAAGAAATGAGTGAATCCATCAAAATATGCTAAAAAATTAAAAATGCTAGGAAAACGGGGAAGAAAAGCAAACTCCTCAATTCTACTGGCATGTCATAATACTTGCCTCCAGTTATTTGAATTTACAAATAATTTTCAAGCAGACACTCCTTCTAAACTCTCTCGGCGTCCTTTCCCGCTGCCATTGCCATCATATATATTTCTGGCTTTGACAGTTTTTTTTTGTCATTCTAGTGATTATCCCCTATGCTTCTGTCATTTCTCACTGAAGGCGCTGTGCTCAATAAGAAGTAAATAAATAAGTTGGTGCAAAATTCAAACCTCTTTTATGAGGATACTTTGTATTCACCCCTCTGCTCCCCCCTTTCACAGTCCATGCTTATGACAATTTCTTACGCACACATTTTACAGATACCATCTCACTTCGGGAAGGAACACGTCACAGTGAACGACGACCGGCATCAGTCGCTGACTCCGAATTCCCACACTGCGATTGCGCATGTGGGTGTGTACTTAGGTGTTGTGACTCACAACAGGAACAAACCATACTTCGAGTGGGAAACTATGAGAATTGGGGTACTTGTGATTGATCTTGGACTTCCTCCCTTTTTTCTTTCGCTGTTTTCCACGTGAATAGTTCTGGATTACTTTTTTTCAATGGATAATCCTGGATATCTTCTTTTATCTCTTTCAGTGCAACAAACATTGACTGGCATGTCTCCGAGCCTACCGTTACATTTATATGATCGGCAACCACAATGATTTCCTCGAACTTTCGCAAGCATGTGACTTGATTCGGCATTTCGGCCCATCGTGACTAAATCCAGACTCTGGAATTTATTTGGTCAAAAAACCTAGTGAGGCTAACTTGGCTAAGTAGCCTAACTAAATTTAGCCCGACTGCAAAAACAACTTGAAACTTGGCAGGCTCCGAGAGAGGTTTGTATGGGATTTCTGGCAATTAAATTTTAAATGCTAAGTTCGACAGCGTTGAACTTGTTGGAATCATGCTAGTGAGCATAAAAATTGCTTTCTTCCAACACTGGGAACCCTTGAAGGAGTCTAAATGGAGGACATTGATGCGCAATGATAGCAGAGTCATCATATGGTTCGGGACCATATAAGTTCTTCAAAATATCCTAAAAACGAACATTGATTTTCTTCCTTTTCGCATTGGACATAAGACCGACTACCAATCTCGCGTGTAGTTTATCACACATAGACACGAAATACACTTGTTGGTTGTAAACAAAAAAGATCAGAGGAAAATCAAGCAAAATGTAGGAGAAGAACTTGGCTTCCTTGTCGTCGGACCTAGATTTTTCTGCGAATATAAAATTTTTCGCCGGCATCTACACCCATTAAAGCGATTACAGCCCATTTTCCAGGGGCATCAGGCATGAAATTGCTGCCTCTCAAATGCATGAAAAGCTTGGAAAAACTCTAACTGCCGCGTTGCATGTTGTAACATGAAGTAGAGATTTTAAAACTCAAGCAATTGCCTGGCGAAGTTTCTAATCTGATATTGTTCTCTGTGCGTGATTTTTTTCCAATTTGGTACGATTATTTTAATATGAAAAGGTATTGAAAGAGGTCTCGTATACTTCGTCTGACTCGGCAATTTTGTCTTTTTTCCGGAATTTTTCTCCTTTGCTGACTGTTTCATTGCAAGCCACTATGCAGATCTTTGTCTTCTTATGACGTTACAGTAATAAACTATCTGTATTAAAAACCAAAGTTATATAAATGATAGAAGGACAATTATGAACCTTTTTAAAAGCTTTAGGAATAGTATCGGCCGAAACATATGCACAAGTTTGCACTGATAGCACTGCCAACCAAATTTTTGATGTGAGACTTTCTATTATATTATATATTTCCGACCTCTTAGTATATTGCAATAACTGGCATCTCCAACTCTGCTGAAACAAAAAAAAATCTGGAAAGAAATCCCTTTGTCCTGCAAAATTCCCAACAACTCCTGGAAGCTTAGGATTAACTGATTACATTACTGAAAATTCCTCACATCCTCCACCCTTCCTGCTCGTGAACTTTGCTGAAAATGTCGATATTGCTCAGTTTCTCACTAAAAATGTGATTTGTTCTTGTGGTGAGTCACTACGCACACAAGCACATGCAAAGTGTTCTGTGTGAATTGGCAGTCAACGCCACTGATACCGCCCGCTACACGCTACGTATAATTTTCTCTCCCTTGGAAATGTAGCTCTGAGAAAATTCTCCATAGAAAATTAGGCTATGAAAATTCTCCATAGAAAATTAGGCTATCTGAAGAAATATTTGGCAAATCAAAGATAAAGATTTCTGGTGGATTATGAGATCCAAGCTACTCCAAACTTACCTTGGCTATTACTGTCTTCCCCTAGAGCTAAAGAGGCTAACGAATCCTTCTAACAATAAGAAACACTTATAAACGCATAATTTGTCATACATTGCTCCTAAGGAACGATGATAGTTGATGACAGCATTTTCTACACTAAAAGACAACCACCGAATAGTCGATGTTACAGACAACTCAGGTCGGTGAACTTCTCCGAGTGGCCGACAAACTGAATTATGAGATTTTTGTATCTTTAGACTAGAAGGAATTTTTAACAACTATATTATAAGGTTTTCCTAATACTCTGTCTTTCACGTGCCTCGCAATTCGTTTTATTCGGAACTCGATTCGATCTGACTTGATGAAATCAAATGTCTGTTCTCCATCAAATTTTGTTGTGACTTTTTTTCATTTTTGTGCACCCAGTTTTTCCATTACTCTCCCTGTAATTTTGCCAATCGATCACTCCTAGTGAAATACACACCAACTGTCCTAAGCAGCCACGATTTTAGAGCTCAAATTGTGGCGGTTATACATATTACTTTCGTATACGCTGCTTATCTGAGAAGTATCCAGATCTTTATCCTGAGAATCACCTCTGGAATTAAGCACCCTTGGATGTCTCAAAAGTAAGACCGCGACCAACTCCAGCAAAGGGACCAAGTAGCATTTTTCGGGCATAGGAAGACTTAGGAAGGCATAATCCCGTCCTTTTTCCCCGTCGAAAGCTTTTATTTCGGATTTCACAGTAGGTATGATGCGAAAGAAGAACTTATATTTTTGGAACTTGAGCTGAGTTATGCGTTTTGAGATGTGAAATTGAAAAAAGACCATTAGTTTCTGGACAACCTAGTTCTTTTTGTGACAATAATCGACCACCAACGCAACACCTTCGGATTTTTCTTCTCAACACATTTTTCATATTGAGTGTAATGAATTTGTACAAAAAATGGTGGCCACAGACAGATCCACACGAACACGACAGCTATTCTTATCACACAACGTGGCGTACACAAATCAGATGTGTCCGTTTCCGTCTCGTGCGAAGAGAAAAGTACTTTTTGCGTGTCTGGAACTGCGCCGGCAGCGGACGACGTTTTCTGTTCATTTCTTCATGTGGAACCTTAATAGTTCCCATGATAGGCGGTTGCCAAATCACGTTCAGAGACCTACGAGCGGAACTTGTTCAAGAACGCGACAGTGCCATTTATTTTGGCACACTTCTGGGTGTTATCGACTATAAACGTTGGTCGCTTTGCTGCGAGGTTATCGCGACGGCTGAGGAACTGCTTTTCTTCTTGGAAGCTGCCTGAATTCTATGCGATGTCTTATCTCAAAAGAAATATAATAGATGGAGAGTCGTGCTTGCTGAATATTGCGCTTTTGTTGAAAATATGAGAAAAAGCAGAAATTCCACACGACTTCGGGATCGGCCTACATCCAGGATAGGCGTTTATCTTCTGAATGCTTCATTTCCTCAACTTCTGAATATTCAAACCTCGCCTTCTTATTCCACCAAAAAAATGTGCTGAAGATTTAGTAACGATTTTGAGTCCCACTGTCGGAATCGCCATTCAGAGCTATTCTTGCTTCCGGATCAGTGCTTATAAACAGATTTTGCCGCAAAGGGCATCCAGTAAGCTATGTCCTTGGCGCCAGGAAGTCCTGATGTTTGTCTGGCAATGAGAAATCGATGAATTTCCAGGAAAGGATTATTAAGAAAAAAATTCCTCCACCCCTCCTGATTGCTCCTTCCGAATTTTATTGGTAAACTTCACCATTACAGCATAATGTCCAGGTTCGGATAATCAAGCACATGAAAATTATTTGAAAAAACATCTTTCCGGAGCATCATCTTCCTTAAGGACTCAACTTTTTGCACTCTAACGACTTGATGTTTTAGTTCAGGGTCAAAAGGGTCGTATAAGGATAGACGCAAGAAACTAGGAGCCCTATCATTAGAAGACCGCAGACTCATTTCCGATCTGATTTTAATGTATAAATTGACCACTCTAGAGATGGATCCTAGAATTTCTGATCTCTTTGGGATGTCGCTTACTAATAACCTAACGAGGGGTCACGTTTTTAAAGTTCGTCCAGATAAGGCTAACTCTAGTTCGTATAAAAATTCGTTCCTTTGCAGAGTCCAATCGTTGTGGAACATTTTAGATGCAGTTTTATTCAGATACAGGAAAGCGCCGTCTTTCCAGCTACACCTGATCCAGCACCTGCAGTCCCGCCATCTGATCAGAAGCCTAACCTAACATGTTTTTCTCTCACTAGGATTGTTCTTTGCTTTTCTTCCTTGTCTCCTCCTTTCGTACTTCCAATGTTTTCTAATTTTTCTGCACGCTGATAGACTTTGCAGTCGTTGTCAGCTGATTAATTGTTGGTATACATTGTTGGGCCCGTTCGAAGAACACCATCTTTTCTAAATTGAGGGTTATAGTCAGCTAACTTCCGCCCGTAAGTTCGCTGGCTCCA
The DNA here is from genome assembly GCA_000816745.1 of Ancylostoma duodenale. Classification (NCBI taxonomy): domain Eukaryota; kingdom Metazoa; phylum Nematoda; class Chromadorea; order Rhabditida; family Ancylostomatidae; genus Ancylostoma; species Ancylostoma duodenale. The sequence continues at coordinate 4,421 of KN767966.1, read as the reverse complement.
TACATCTGGGGGAATCCGGCTGTGGAACTCTTCGAGCGGTCAACAATCCTTTAACCATTTACTTCATAATCAATCGAATATCTAACTATACCTTTTCAAAGCAGTATCCCCATTTTTCTGATTGTTAACATAAAATAAATAAAATAAAAATAAAAACGGTGAAGATAATTGTTAGCAACGGAGAGTCGTATGAGGGAGCGGGAGGAAAATCGTTGTGGAGGGGTGGGAATTAGTACACAGAAGGTAAGAGTCGTATATTCGTCCGCCGATTGTGAGGAAAGGATCAGAGCTGCTTGAGCAAAAGGGAACGTTCTGAATTAGGATTTTGCTTGTGTAAGGGTGGGGTAGTAATTTCAAATCTACGGAGGGATTCCTATGGGGGAAGGTTGTTCGTTCCATGGAAGGAATTTGTACGTAAGAAAGAAATATCGTATCTCTATGGGCTCTCAGTCAGGGGGGAGGTCGCATGGATGTCCATCTTTAACTATTAGCATAGCGTTCAACCCCACTGTCGTCTCTTTCACTCTCTTTTATGGGCGTGGACACTTTTACTCTGAGTGATTTCAATGATGCAGCCAGGACCAGATCAATGCGGTTGTATGAAGCATTTAATGACATTAGCTGTGCTACGGGCGATGCCTCCAGCTCATATCCTTCTTCAGACTTTGTATGTAGAGACGTAATTAAAGAAGCAGCATTCTTGATCTCTTTTTATTGTCCTCCATCACTTTGAACACTTTTTCTTATATGTTCACGTTTCTTGTCCATCACTTGGCCTGGTTCCTCATGTACGGATAAGCAAATAGATAAAAATAGACAAACAAACAAAATGTTAGAGGATTGTTAGAGGACCCCGGTCACTGTGAAACATGAGATTCGTTTTACAAATACAGAAAATCCTATTTTGAGGACTAGACATCCGTAACATGTGCCTTCGTGGCGCGCCTAGTGCCCGGCAATAGGTCTGATAATTGTGTCGCTAAAACAGTTCAATAGCAGTATCATGTATAATACAGATTGTATTTTCAAGCTTAGTATCAAAAATATTTGCCACCATCCTGCCCTTGATGGGTGCTAAAAGGGTGGAGCTCTAGCAGCACTTGAGGGAAGGGTAGCAGCAAAATGGGAGGGAGAGGGGACGGCCGCTCTCAAAAATAGGCTTTAAACGCTTAACCCCCCTCCCCAATTCCTGCACTGCAGTTGACAGCGAAAGATGTTTTGCACGCCAATGGATATTCCACAATGAGTATCCAGAAATAAATGACTCAAAAGTGTTTTTGGTATTTTTGCAGGGAATCATTTTCGTTAGTGAACTCAGTGTCTCCTGACCATCCCTACTCGAACATTCGAACACAAAAATTAAGCGGGACTCTTTCTTAGAGGGTTCCCACAGAAATTTTCATGTGCTGTTTCCTGAACTGTTTCTCCGTCATAGATTGGGCCACCCATTAAAATATACATGATGTCACGGTGTATTGCCTTCTGTTTTTGTTCTTTCTCTTGTTTATGGCACACTCTCGAGGGTATTGAACAAATAGGTAAATAAATAAATTCCCCAGATGAGCAGTGTCAAATATATGTAGAGGGTTGTCAGAGCATCACAGCCGTGCAAGGAATACAACAAATCATCGGCTACTTACGAAGATGCTATAGCGACAATTTTGGTCAAAGATCGGCGTCGGACGAGTAGTCATCCTTACAACCCGTGTGGGTCCCACCACAGCAACGTATGGTGTATGCTTTGTAGGACCCACACACCGTCTCAATGAATACTTGTCCATCGCTCACCTTTGTTCACACTTGTTTCGTCGATATCTTGGTCACTAGATGATGTCTTCCTGTACTTCTTTCACAGTTGGGATGCTCTGACATACCCGTACACCCCGTAAGGCTCAGCCGGATGGTCAAAATTGCCATGGGTGCTGCCATGAGGCCACAGTTCTCTTCTGCCTATTCCTGGGTGTGTCGCTGTGAGGCAAATAAGCTAGTACCGTGTTAAACGACTTCAAGGCACGCTGTCGTCATCGTCAGAATAACTAATATGATGGATTTTTGCCGACTACGGGGGCAATTTCCAGCAATTTCCAAACCCCCGGGTTCCAATTTTTGCCTTAGGTCACGTCGAGTGAACAGGAGCATCTGGCATAGTGTCGAACTACCTCTCAGCCGTAGTAAACAGAGTTTTGCCCCGTCAATGTGCCCGATTTCAGGGTGTTCGCCGTGGAGAAAAACAGGTGAGAGCGCCAGACGACGAGAGTCCGGGGCAGAGACGCATAGTGGGCAGTGGAAAGTGTGGTGGATGTGACAGCGCCTAACACATCCGGTTTATTCTTATACTCTTGTGATTTTCTCGGTAAACATTACTCCTTACATTCTTGTTTTATAACATTTGGAGGGTTTATACTTCTATTTTAGAATAATAACATGGCTGTGTGTCCCACTTGAACAGCTGATGGGAAATTGGGCTCTATACTGAACTATCGAACTGACGACGACAACTTAACACTGGACTTTGCTGACAACTACTTCAGGCTACTCCTTCACAAGTAAGTTTTCTTGGAAGCAATTATCGCTCAAGGTTTCATCATTTTGATTGGTTATCGTCTGCAAATTTTTCTTCCGCACGTGCACTTGCTATCATTACTTTGCTCAAAGGTATGCTTCTCGAGGTTACTTTTGTTCATTTTGAGTGGTTATCTAGAAATTGGAGATGGATTGCCATCAATATTTCTTATACCTTTCAATATACCTTTCTTAGCCCTAAACTGGAAAAAGTGGAAGAACGCTTACAGTTCTGCTTCTAGCATTTTCATTAAGCATTGTCTTCAAGTTATTGTGTTGCTCCCTTGTTCCTTTTATATAAGCCCTAAATATAATATTGCCTTTTTTTATTTTTTCGGTTTCTGCACTTTTCACCCAGGGCCGAATAAAAATCGAATTACTCTATTTATTTAATTATCCATTTAGGACTAGATCCCATGAATTCAAATGTTCGAAAAGGAGGTGGACCTAAATATCTCCTTATCATTCCTGAAGGATTGTATTGCTCCCTCTTTTTCAAACATCCGAACTATAGACTTATTTGAAATCGAGTCTTTGAATTTCGAATAAATCGGTGGGTATCTAATCCATTATTCGGTCCTAACTATGCTTTTCATCCTGTTTTTTCTTCAAGTTTCTTGCAGGTCCTTAAAGCAACACAAAATGTAGACAATAGGTTATATCATCTCATTTCAACTTGACATTCTCACAGTATGCTTGCACACGAATAGAAAACGGTTCTTCTTCTTCTCCGGTTTTCGGACAGAATATGTTTTCTTGCTAGTTATTAGAGTTCGCTTCTTCTTCGAATTGCGTCCTCTTCTTGTCATTAATTCACTCACTGAATCTCAGCGAAGAACATGTTTTTTCGGATGTGATCGCCATCATTTCCACCAGCCAGCGGTGCAGTTCAGTTTCATTTTGAGCATAATTTTTGCTGGCGAATTAGGTATTGATATTCAGGATTAGAAGAATTCCACCGGTTGAAATGATGACTGCCTGATCGATAGTGGCTGAAGTGGAATGGTGCCCTTCTTTTTCTCAACAAAATTTCATCGAAACTCTACAAGAGTCTTCGAAGTTGTGTGATTTATCTCCGAATTTTCAAGACTTTCTGCTTTCCGATAGAGAAATTCATAAGCCTAGAGAATCTCAAAATTCTTTGGAAAAATTCTTTGAAAATTCCGCTTTTGGATCGATATTGCACAGTCTTCTCTATTTTCACAGTCATAACCACTCCTATTTGCTTGATTCACTTATCGAACCGGAAGTTCTTAAGTGCCGAACTTTTTTCAAACGATGACTCCTGTTTCCTCCGTGGTATTTCTTGTCACACTTGAAGATTACGTCCGTGCTTGCGGGTAAATCTAGATCTTTCGCCGATTCTACCATATAATTCTTATAATTAGTCTTTCTTTCAACATTCCCCTCATTATTGCATCCATCTCATGCTTAGATTTTATGTTTAATCACTTACATGCCAGGAAAGGTATTGTTTTTCTGCTTTAATAAGACCTGACATTTCTTCCGTGAAATTGCCATTGTGCTACGTCGCAAATCAATGCGTATGTGTAGAATTGATTTATGTTTATGTGTGCTGGCTTCTAGTCGTGTCTCCGTTCTCTTCCTGCTCAAGAGAAACAGTTGGTGACAGCTGCATCCTTGTCACACAATGTTCACTGTTCTTTCTGTTTTCCCACTTAATTCATTTAGTTCCGCTTTCATTCTCTTTTATCAGCGATTCATTAAGCAGCGGAATTCGTCACGCATTTATTCGTGGAAAGGAATGCCATTGAATAAGCATCGGCTTCACCACCCTTTTGTTAGGAGTGCTTCTAGTAATTAGTATGACTCGGCGTCCTAAGCGATCATATTATTCG
>KN767964.1:0-18230 GCA_000816745.1 Ancylostoma duodenale | reverse complement strand
AAAAGAAAATCGGAAGTGGAAATGCCCCAAAATTCCAGGATGTCAAAGGTGGAAAGGAAGGAGTTGTGGTGTCTCGCTATGAATGTTAATAGCGACACCCGCGAACTTTGCCATCAAAATTATGAAATACTAATTGGTTAAAAGACCACTATTATCATAGTGCAAGTAAGGATCCAGGATTTTCTACACCTTCCACAAACATCTCCTTATCTTATGAAAATCCAGGATTTTGTACACCTTCCACAAACATCTCCTTATCTTATGAAAAGTCCATGCATTATGGTGGAATGGCCCTTCTCCTAGAATCTGAATTTAAGGTAACCGCATCCATCACTGGTGAGGATGGACATAAGTCATTCCGGAACTTAAACCACGACGATACTCTCGACACTACTCATCAATTACAAATCTCGATGATTCAAGGCCACTTCGGTGAAGGAACACATACCGAACCTGGGAAGGGTGAGGACGAAAAGGACAGACCTCGAAAGAATGCAACGAAACCTCTGGATATCGGAGATCTCAGCGTCAGCGATGTGGCTGTGGGCGGGAGCGTTCCAGTTGATGTGCTCCCAAAAGCGGGACTTCTCGACAACTCCTCAGAAATCAACATGGACAGAATCAGAAGATTTTTTCGCGAACAAAAGAATGATTTATGGAACAGCGATCGAATCAGCTCATCCTCAAAGATAGAATCGCGGGAAAATGATGATGGATCATGGTTTCACAGAAGCTCTATGATACACGACAATGGCAATGGCTCTACACCTTCGGAAAAAGATGGATATCATACAAGAATATCAATAAAACTCCAGTAACTCTACTATCACAAACATTTCGGCATAAAACTTTCACATGTTCTATACAACATAATGAAACTTGTTCAGACATTCAACAATTGCTTTTTTAAGTTCAATTCGTTCCTAGCAAGCAACAGTAAACAGTGGTTATTATTTCTGGCATTTTCCTGGCCATATTTACAGGAAGCTAAGTGAGCACCAAATATACATATGATACGTGGACAAAGTCGAGTGAAACAGGAGCAACCGCAACAATTAGAAAAACAATGACAGCTATAGGAAAATGAATAAAAATCCTAGCAAAACCCTGTGCAAGAGAGGGCTAAAACAGTGAAACACAACAAGGCACTAGATATCGTGGTACGCAAGTGAAATTAATTACTTTGAAAGAGTGAAGTCCAGAAAGAATTTAGAAAACCTGACGGAGCGGACGTGTTCAGAAGTCGGAGACTGCTTTGTACTCTGTTTTACCACCAGTTTTTGAAACAAGCCGAATTTCACTGATCACCATCTTTTGTGTGACTGCTTTACACATATCGTAGACGGTGAGAGCAGCCACCTGAAATATGTAGGTATCAAGAAGAATGCCGATGTGGTGAAAACAGAAAACTTTAGAGGTCTGCCTAGTATACTCAGGACCGAACAAAACTCGAATAACTCGAATCAATTATTCATGCAGGACTAGACCCGAAGAATTCAAGTGTCCAAAAAAGAGAAAGACCTATGTAAATGCCTCCTTATAATTGCTAGAAGAGGAGGAGAGGGCAAACATCCGAACTATAGGCCTATTCGAAATAGAATTATCGAATTTCAAATCGGACATCGATAGCTATCTAGTGCATGATTCGGTCCTAAGTATACTGCCTACTATAGTCGGATCCTACGTACAAGTATTGGCATCCCAAACTTTTAAGTTTCAATATGCTGAACTGATTTTTGAAACACGTTGTCACCTCTGTTGAGTTTTGTATTTAAGAGAACCTATACAAAAATTTTTGAGTTACAACCTACGAAGGGTATATTGATACATTAATTCCAGGATATCATGGAGTCCGATAAATATGTAGACAGGATGAGTAGTTCCGATGCAGACGGTGCCACTAGTTCCAACTTTCTTTGAAACTGCTTCCCTCCACTACACAGGGTGGGCCAAAATTATGGGTACTGCACGTGCGCTGTAAATTTGCTCAAGTATTGGCAAGATTCAAGGTCCTTTCAAGATTCCTCCATTTTTCCCCTAGTCCAGATCTTCTACTTTCTACTCATTTCATTTCATCTGCCGGCTTTAGCCATTATCCAATTATAGATCCATATTCTGTCGCTATCATTTAATACCACAACAATGTTTAGACACGCAGGAGTTGTAGCCCTTCAAAAATGTGCAAGAATTTTATCCACAGAGTGGTGCAACGTGTCAAAACCCCGGTAACAGAAGGCATTAGTTTCACCCACAGAAGACACCGTTCCTTGAAAATTTTTGCCAAAATCGCGAAGAAACTGGATGTGGCTGACGCAAGCCGATGAGCCGTTTTCATCAAATCTCTCGTGAAACGAATATTATCGAGTCATCGATGGGGATAACTGTGAGGAAACAGTTAGAGAGGTATTTCTTCAACGAGAACAAGTATCATCCAGTCGTGGAGCGCACAAGAAGGTCCGTGAACGGTGCTAGCAAAACCTTTCAAGTCGTCAACTTCGGTCGGTGGCCTACCAGCTCCTTCAGCCTCTGCTCACCGGAATACTCTATCTGGGTGATTCCTAGATCAAATGCATGCTAGGAACCACATATTGGCTTTGGTTGGCTTGGGTAGCTTTTCACAGAAAACTCGAAATTGATAGTGACCACTACTAGCGCGCCGCAGACAACATCTAGTAAGCCTGTAGGTCCTGTATATCGACACTGATGTAACTTTCGAGATAAAAGGTAGAGTATTGTTGCTGTAGAAGTACCTAATATTCCTTCTTAGACACCTTCTTGCTACTATAGCTTCTCAGTGCAGGGAGATTGAATTTATCTGGTACCCATGAATTTGGCCTATAGAAAAAATAAACAAACGATTGGATAGCGTAAAACACACATTACGATCGACTCCTAATTTCGACGAGCAAAAACAGTTAGGCAATAGAAGTTGCAACATGACCTATTTGGACAAAGTGACCATATAAAATACGGAATTCGTTGGTGATTCTCTACAGGTGAGTGCATGAACTGACTGCACTGAAGGAATAAACACAGTAGTAAAGAGAACAGGGGTGTTCATGTAAATATGGATATCCTCTGAGGAAGTTCGTTGAAGCCATTGAAAGATCGTAAATATGCAACAAGCAATACTTACTGAGCATGCAGTGAGTGCTTCCATTTCTATACCAGTATTGGAAGTTGTCCTTGCTGTAGTACGAATGAGAAGAACACACTGAGACTGTAAATAACATACTTCATTGCTGACTCACAAGCTGGGATGCTATTCCGTTGTCATATGAATTCTCTCACAAGCATCCACTACATCTTTTCCGAGCACAAGCATTACCTTTGCAAAGCCCAATTAACATACCTCATCAAGGCGAAAATCCGTGTTCACGTAACTGATTGGTATATTATGACAAAGTGGTATGATATTTGCTGTAAGCTTCGCTCCCATCACACTCGCTACTCTGGCAACGTTCAATACATCACCCTTCTTTGAGAGGTTATGCTTGATTTGGTGAACGAGTTCTGGTGTAAGCTGAAAATTGAAAGTAGAACAGACAAACATATTCAGAATACATATAGACATACATATTCAGATTGTACTTATTGTTGGCTCACTTTTGGTGTTTGACGGGATTGTGTAATGTATAACCAGAATAGAACAAAATAGAAATGTATGATTCGCCTAGTATCCTCCAGTACTTAGTTTCCAAAGAAATTCAGAAGATGGGTGAACAAAAGCCTCACACTCAAAAACTTTTGGGCACCGGTGCGCACCCAGTGACCGAAACTGACTTCGGCGGCGGTAAAGATCCCGGGCCGGCACCACTCTCCATTGGCGACAGGAATGGCGCCACATCAATGACCACACAGCGCACGAAATGTGCACACACGGATTATTTCACGCTCTCTTCGCAATGCGAAGTGGCGCCGGTCCAGGATTTTTACCGTCGCCGCGAGTAGTTCCTCTACTGGCGCCGATAAAGGCACATGTGCCTGTTTGGGTCGGCACCGATGCTCAGAAGTTTCTGAGAGTTGCCACTCTGAGTGCGCAAGTAGTCATCAGCCCTCCTCGCCATGTTGAGGATTGCGAGTTTGATATGGAATGTAAGAAGGGTATTTTTGGCGAACACGTGCAAAAAACGTCAGTGGCCTGGTGTGCAATGGCTAACACCGGATACTCATGTAGGCAAAGTGATGTTGGGCTACGACTCCGATACCCGCCGTGTCGTCTGGGCTCTGCGAGGATAAGAGCCGCCAACACAATCTAGCCCCGATCTCCACCCCAAGACGGTCCTCCTTTGCTGCTTCTGGAATGCCAGAGGAATGGTGTACTACGAGCTGCTCCCACAAAGGAGGGCAGTCACCGTTACAACATATGTCAAACAGCTCCAGGAACTAGCTGATGCCTTCCGGGAAAAGCGACACAGAAGGACTTCGGTACACCTACTCCATGACAACGCTCGGTCTCACATTGTCATCAAGACACAGTCCAAACTAGTCGAGCTGGGCTGGGACACCACTCCTCACCCACCCAACTCTCTTGACCTAACCCCATCGAATCGCCATTTGTACCATCCCATTAAGACTTTCCTTTCTAAGAAATCCTTTGCTAGATTTGATGATGTCAAAACGGCGGTTGCTGAGTTCTTCGACTCCCAGACCCTGCATTTCTGAGAGAAGGGAATCAGTGTCCTACCCGATAGGTGAAGCAATGTCATAGCTAATAATGGTGATTGTATTGTTGACGGAGTATGTTGTTGCATGAAGTCACAATAAAAACAAAAAAGACGAAAATTTACAGTACATTACTTTCCCGCCAACCTAATATATGGCGAGCAGTTGCTGTACTGTGCAACATCTGTTCAATCATTTTTCGCTTACGGATCCATGCCTTACAAAATAATATCGTTTCTGAATAAAGAAAGTAATAGAGCATTTTGAGATAAGACTGTTTTTTTACTAGAGCACTTGTTTTGCGGTGGCGGCCTCAATACATGCTATATTTTGGAAAGGTGCAGCCTGAAAATTCTTGTTCAAAAAGTCTTTGATACTAAAAAGAAGAGGATGCATAAATGCTCAGGATAGTGCAAGGAGCTTTTTTATAAGCATTTAAAGCAGCAGCTTCTTTTTTTCCATTATCATAAATTTTCGTGGAATTGCCTTATGAAGAATAGGGAAGAAAACGTAAGGCTAATCCACGCTACAGCGATAGCCAGACAGCCATTGTTGGCGAATTCCGCCTTGGAAAAGTTCTTCGCTGGGAAATAGAATTGAGAAAAAACTTCGGCTAAACTTACCAAAACTTTGCCTTCCGCGACAGCTTCGCGGTGTGAAACCGGTTTATGAGAAATGTCGACCTGTAAGCAAAAGAGTAACACAATTGCATCCTCGGCTTCGTTTTAATAAAAATGTAACCTGCTTCGCAGACCCGTCTTTTGAAACATGTGAAAGGCGATTATTGATGTCAGCGGCTATAAAATGACAATCACTACCAGTACTAGCATTGACAATTTCTCAATATATAAAAATGCATACCAAACCAAAAAATACCAAACCAATGCATCCTCTCTTTTTTTTGGTCACAACTTTTTAATCCTAGTTCAGCCTGGATTCCAGGGAAACCAGGACAACAAATATCCTCAACTTCAACTCTCTTCCGATATGAATTTATATGTAATCCAGAGATTAAGCAGCTCAAAACCACTGCGGTCCGCTCATGCATGATACTTAGCAAATTCATGACATTTTTGAATGCTTCGTCGGAGTTTGATAACATGCGAGTTCCATATGAACCATCATTAGAAATTTGCAGAATCCATACATATAATAGAGACCTTGTTTAAGAGAACACCTATTCGCTGAACATCAAGATAGAGCTGGAAGCATCATGAGCAGAAACCTCGAACGCATTATATGGGGTATTACAGAGGATATTTGAAGCTGTTTGTCTCTATATTCTCGGAAAAGTATGTACAGGGTGGGCCAAGATTACGCTAACAAAACACACTCTTCCTCCAAAGGAGCAAGGTTTGCCTTTCTTTTTTATTTTAGTTCTTCCCGAGGCATAGGCTTGGTCAAAGCATCCACGGAATTCGAACTACATGGAGAATCGCCTAAAAAAATAAGGGATGAGTTGAACCCAAATGCTTGTGCGCCGCAATCAACGACTTCGCAGCATTTTGTGGGCTGTGCCGAAGCCGAAAGAGAATATCCCAAGATGAAAGGTTACCTTCTTTCCAATGTGAAGCAATAAACATAAACTTCATCACAATTCTCCAAATCGCACTTGAATCCCTTTTATGTGTGTCCTATTCTTTGATAACGTATTTTCGTCCCACCCTGGAGATAAATTACCTACACTATCAGAACCTTTCTTTTAACTAACTTTCCTAAAAACTCATGTCCCAAGTGCTGGTAATGTTTTCCTCCCAGTAAACCTGTAAAAACATCGAAGATGTGTCTTGGATCCAATATGTACGTACACCTATCTGTTTTCAATCCTCTGGGATTTGAAGCGCTCCTCGAACGCATTATAAAGCGCGTTTCCTATTTCTAATCTTCACTCAAGAGGTTTGTTTGAAAAGCTGTTTGGCCACATACCAATAATAATAAAGCAGCTAGTTAGTAGCGTTTCTAAGTCCACATGCTTCAAATCTCACCTTTTGAACACAATCGAGCTATGTATAAGTTTGATGAAGTCGGGAGAAGGGAAGACAATGAATGCGTAATTACAGGCGAATATAGGTACGCTGGAATCGTTCTCATAAATCGAATGAAAACACTCGTAACCTATGAAATGGTAATGTAAACATACGTCTATTCACCCTCCAATGAGAATCATAGGTCGATTGGGCATATGTTGCAGATTTTCCATTCCTGTAATCTAAATACATCTCTCAACACTCATATTACGTTCACCTGCATCGTGGCGATGATACTTTGAGGGATGAAAGAACGTGTAGGATTTGTACATATATTGAACGAATGTTGTGGTCTTCCTTACCCGCATGTTGTTTCTTTTTTCGTGCTACAGCCTTTTGAATCACGTCGGATATCTCTTCGGACGAAGCACCACTTCGTAGAAGTTCTCGCATGCTCACTTCAGCGGTGCCATGAAGACACACCTCAAAAGCTATTGTAGACGCGCGACTCACGTGAATTACATTTGCTGTTTCGAGTACATACATTTTGATGAACACGCAAGTACGGTGCCTCACTTGTATAATGTGTACTTCGAAGGCTTTTTTGAGTACCAGAAATAGGTGAACTCCGGGGAAGACTTCTGAGCACAACCTCGTTTCTATTACGTAAAACCAACTAATTAAATCAGTTTTGTGTACTGCTTTAAATCAAAGAGGACAGATTTTATTTTGCTTCACTTTCCTTCTTTGAAGTGTGGTTAGCACTGGAGCTCCTAAGCGATCTTATTTAACGTGTAGCTAATTTTCTGCTCTGTTCTCTTGAAGCCCACTAGTCCCGATTACAAGAAGATGCAGCAGAAACTGTGCTTGATATATAAACATTGGAAGGATCCTATTAGATTTTCTGAGATGGGATTCACGAATCCACGTCCTTGTAAATGTTCTTAGCTTCCCGCTCTTTCAGGGCTAGTACCTCTAGAAATGTGACTATTCAGTACAAATATTTTGCTTTCTGCAACATTCCTTTTTTTCTGAAGGCCCACTATCAGGTGAACTCGTCCGCTTTTGAACGGTGGGTAGATCTCTACCCTTCCGAGCATGTTCATGAATCCCACACTGATAAAGTTTTGGTTTGCTGTAATGAAGTTTGTCGTGGTTTTGATAGCAGTCTAAGCTAAAAGTGACGGTATAAGTCAAGCACTACGATCAAATAATAAAATTCTTCTAGATTACGATTGATATAAACCCCTCAACCTTTGCAGGGTCTTCTGACCGCAAGATAAACATGGTTGCTCAAAATTGACAAAGTTTTGGAAATCATGGAATAAAGGCCTTCTTAATACAGTCCGTTTCACTATGACGGAAAAAGGCCTCTAGAATATAGCTCGTCTAACTGTCGAGGATGAAGATATACCCGAGTAGAAAAAAAAAACGTGAGAAAGAGTGTAGCAGTTGAAGAGACCAAAGAGAAAGGCTGACAAGGTGTGCGGATACACCACTATCATCCCGTAAAAAAAGAAAGAGACTATAGTAGTACTATAATGGAGCCGTACCTCTAAAGTGGGGAAAATTCGTTAATAGATGAGCATAAAAATCACGGTTTTAAACTATAAGAATTATTGAAAAGAATAGCGAATGAATGGAGGAAGTTGTGTTTTTCAGTGAAGTTGTGTTTTGGTAGGGAACAATCCTAAGAAAATAGTCTGACTTTAAGATTTCCATCAGCAGTTATCCGCAAGCGATTGCACGTCCCGCAGAAGTTGTCGCTCATCGACGTAATGAAGCCGAATTGGCCTACGAATCCCGATATCTTGAAGGCCTGAAAATAAAGCATGGTCTTGCGTGAAATCTTTTTTCAAATAAATCACAAGCAGAGGGCGACCTTCATGGAACGTCTACTTCGTTTTGCCAAGTTAATCAATACGGACCAAGTCGTGACGTGGCAATCGGTCTACAAGGTTAACGATGTGGTACATCCGTTCAGGCAAAATATCATACCTAGGTGACAAAGGTTACCTGAACGTGTCCCAAATCCCAAAAAAAGGTATTCCCTAGCAGCCGTTCAAACCGGGTGGAAATAGAAAGAGATGGGAATGAAAGCAAGTTCTGCCATAAGAAAAGAAAGTGATTGTGACGATTGGAATTCCGTCGTACTTCGGGCTCTTGAGGGAAGCAGAAATCATATTCGGAGGGTGAAATTTCGTGGAACACAGCAAAAAAATCCAAAAAATAGAAAAAGAGCAATTAGCCTCCGTGTACTCTGATTTTTAAATCTGGGTATATTTGATGAAGTTTATCTTATATACTTCTGCGCCAACCAGGTTGGTAAGTGATCTTAATTAATGGCGGCCGACGTTCCGACGATTTCCGTTCGGGACCCGACCATGGACAACCGAAACGAGTGCTTGTCGATTACGAGTTAGTTCCTGCCTTACATGTCCTTCTGTGACCTGTAGATCACCCCCATCACCATCAAAGGGATGTGGTGACGCTCATTCGTCAGTCACTGAGTGTGGACAACAACAGCTACGCTGGTGAACTTTTTGGTACTGCTCAGTTCGGTGATTTCCAGACGTGCTTGGGACAATGTCAGTAGCTTAGCCGGCAGGCCTCTGAAGAAGTCGTTCCGTCGAAACGTCAGCCCATCGTTAGTAAGGTCCATTTACCAACCTGGTTGCTACGGAAGTATATAAGAGGAATAAGCGTTTGAGAGCGCGTAAGGGATGCCTCGGGATGTTCGTGGGTCTCGTCACGAAAGGAGAATACCACACGTAGCAGGAGATGGGCGACCCTGCGTAAGCTGGCGTGTTGCTCTATCTATCTCACGTTAACTGCATAGAGCTGTAGCCACGGTTTTAACCGTAATATCCCCGCAGGTAAGGGACCATTCCCTGTCTTCGATGCATAGTAATATTTGCTGGCACGGAGTAGCTATCTTAACTTAGTATGTAGATGGAGTATAACTTCTAAGGAAAGAAGGAATTCCTGTGAAAGCAGCATTCAAGTAGCCGTATTGCAAATTCTGCCAGTTCGGCCACTCATGGCACAGCATAACATGAATAGCTCCACTCTGTTTTTGACCCAGCAAGTATTTCTTCACGTCGCTTTTGGAAAAAATAACCTCCTACATACGAGCCAACAAAACAATGAATCTAAATTTCAGTTTATGAGGCTTCTTTAATGGGCCGCATCCAAACGAACTTTGGAAGGAAACGCGAGAATTTCTGTACTGGTGATCAGTTTGTCGCGTTCAAATAACAGCTGTCAAAACACTGAGGATGAATGGTGTGCTAGCTTGCAGCTAGTTTGCTTTTCCTTTTTCCTCTCTCTTTACGAATCACATTATCAACGTCGGCAGAGTAGTATCGAGACGACATATGTTAAGTCGACTCGAGGAGAGAGGTTGGATTCTCGTTAGACCTCTCTAAGACAAATAAATAATCAGTTCTGCTCAGAGTCCCAAGGAGGGGACTCTTCCGTTTTTTTCCCCTCTCACGATTCTCCACAACATGCGCCGATTACAACGTTTCTGTGCACATGATAGCGCATGATACTATGTAGTAAACAGGGTGTCGATGGGAAAACAAACCTTGGTGGTGTCATTCGGTGCGTCCTGTAAGCGCTGGACCAGGCCGTTGTACTTCTCGTTGATGGTAACGAGAAGGGTTTTGTAATCGATGAATTTCTTTGTGGAGAAGTGATTCCCACCAAATGGCATATATTCGATAAATCGAACGTCTAATCGCTGGAAAATCACGATATTTAACAGAGAAAGAAAGAAAGAGTAAGAAAACATTATTCATGCGCTGAGACGTATTGTGTAAGACGGCACTCACGCGGTCTTTTGTCAAGTCGACGAAGTCGTTGACCTCATCGTCGTTTATACTTCGCATCACCACCGTATTAATCTGCGATTTATCAGCTGTTGAGGGGTAACTAGTCAGTAGGATAGGCTTAAAACAACCAGGAACTCACCTTCACCTTTGGGAAAAGGGTTTCGGCATGGTCGATGCACTTCATCACCTTTGCGAAACCATTTCTCCTAGTCATTAACATAAACTTCCGCGGATCCAGAGTATCCAAGCTTATGTTCACCTTCAATGAGGGATGACGTTAGAGAGAGGACAAGAGAAGGAAGACGAAAGAGCCTGACTTGAATTGCAACGATTTCAAACCTTCGTGAGACCAGCATCCTTAAGTTGGCGTAGTTTCTTTGTTAATATTATACCATTCGACGTCAAGCCTATGTCCTTGATTCCAGGAACATTTCGTATCCTTTCTAAACGGGTTCAACTCCTTAGTTTCGTCAATGTGACTTGTTCAGTGCTGAAACACCCACCTACGAGTTCGACTATGTCTTCCCTTATAGACGGTTCTCCGCCGGTCAGTCTGATTTTATCGACGCCGTGGCTGGCGAATATTTGGACAAGTTTGACGATCTCATCAGATGTCAGCAGGTTCTTTGATGGGGAGAGCGTTACTCCTTCCTCTGGCATACAGTACAAGCCTGAAAAGCGAGATCTCAGCATAAAATTTGATAGGCCGTAGAATTTCCGATGAACAGGGAGAATTTCAAGATTTTCTCTTCATATTCATCCTTCACTCGTGCTAGGACTTCTTTTGGATCCCGAAAAATCAATAGCGCGATTAAAAAGCGATCCCGTATGCGACAAATAACATTACATTAGCATTCGCTGGTAAGTCCGGAGAGATCGCTTCGCTCCACTTTTCATGTGAAACAAAAATCGAAGAAATAAAAAAATGTACAGTCATAACACGCACATCTGAGATTGCACTTTTCTGTAAGTGATATCCGGAGATAGTTATGAACCCGTCCATGTGTGTCAGTGAACGGCCGCTTTGTTGCTCCTTTCTCCCTTTCAATCTGAATGAGAAATTCATTCGAAAAATCCAGCAATTTTCCTCAGATGTAAGTAATTGTTTGCTTAACTTCAGGAATATTATTAATTGGTAGAAATACAAAAGATTTTTGGTATTGGAAGTAAGGATATAAAATGTTGAATAATGTTTTGTTCAAGGTATTGTGGAAATCTGAAGGAAACGGAATCACGTCGGAAGTTCAACAAGAGCAGTGATCAATTTCTGAGATGAGAGCAGAAACGCAGAGAATTGTTATGCATGACGACATGGGAAGCACCCTCTATCTTATCAAACATGTGTATATCTTATGAGAAAATCTTTGCGTCTCACCAAGGGGCATCCCTCAACGATGCGGATTAAACATAGCTCCTAAGAAAAATGCGATTTCGCTAGATTGCTGGAGAAGAACTGTGGTAGCAGGATCACACAGATCAGATAGCACAAATGATTGGTAAAATTCCATAAAACAAATGAATGCTCGATGAACATGCCTCAGTTATCAGAGCCCGAATCGTGTCTCGTCTCGATTTCAGCTCCTGCAGGACGGACTGGAATCGTCGACTGGTTCTCCACAAGTTTGTAGGCACCGATAGTCGTGAAAACGACATACCTGCCACCAACTTTCATTCACATCGAAATCCATAGAGAAAAAATCCAGAGAGAAGTGAGAGAAACGTAGTAACAATCAGGATTCAGTGACATGATGAAAGAAAAAAAAAACGAGCTGTTGTTTTGGGAGCAACCGATGCAGGAGAACACCGGCGCTGTTTGCAGAGTGAGAATCTGTCAGCGAAATCTATGACATAGCTCCAAACCGTTCCATCTTGAAAAATATGTTTTGGGCATTTTTGGCCAACAACTAGGAAAAAGAGTGGGAGGTTTTTTTTATTGTTGAGCTAGGGCGATGGATGTCAGGGATTGAAAGAGGGATATGGATTTATTCCGCTCCTCTTTCCCGCTACTGTTTCAAGTGTATATTGATCGTTAAACTCTGGACGTCACGTTACTGATTCAAAATGGCGGTTTGCATCTGTCAGTCCGATTCTGAGAGCGAACAACGAGGAGACAGCTGGTGAAAACGTGGCTGCGCCAGTGAGGGCGGAATTCAGTCGTAAGTGGGCGGTGTTCAAAGAGTGCAAGAGCAGTGATTCAAGCCACAAAAGTGTTCTATAATAGAAATTTCCGTTATGGATGATGCTGAAGGGGTAGGAGTCGCGGGCCGCTCAGTGTGTGTGGCATTATCTGCTAATCGAATCGTTCGGATAGCGTATCATTTCTCAATGAGAAGAAAACGCGAACTGACGATAGCGATGTGAAGTCACCGCGATCGCCGCCGAGAAAAACGCTGTTAGCGAATGCTTGTCGCCTTTCGCCTGGTTTCGCCTAAGCGCAACCAGAAAAACGCTGACACTGTCACATGGGCGGCGTTGCTCTGGTAGTTTCGCTTTACTATCAAACTGGAGTCTGTTCGATGTACATATGCATATTTCTGAGCATTCTAATTTATTCAAGGCAAACATGCTACTAGTTACTAAAGAAGCCGAAACTTTGCAAGAAGGCGAGCATGTACAGTGTAGTCACAGCAGCAAATAACACCAAAGGCCAGCCCCTGTATGCGACTCAAATCCTCATTGCAGAGACGGATAATGGAATGAAAGGAGTAGAATGAAAATCTGCGTTTCCCCGTCTCTTGAAAAATTTACGGTTTTGACGAATTTAAGATTGCACCACATTTGTTGGATGATCAGAAACTTCAACAGACACTTTTCGCAGTAGCCATGAGCTACAATTTGACAGAATGCTTTTGCCCCTAGGCACAATGTCCTGTTTGGGTAGTTTAGATTCTCCTTGAGTGATGTCCATGATCAAGTTTCCTAATCTCAAGAAGTCTGGTCAACATCCAGTGTAAACCAAACCACATGAAAATTTGTGGGGAGCAAGATTTTTGTTGTCTCAAACTACTTTGTGGAATACTTGCAGTTTTTAGACCAACGTGAGAAAAGCCATTCCTCCCATGCTTTCTCTAAGACCCTATTCTCCAGACGTGCAAAAGAAGCAAGTATGATTAATCCTCATTTGCTGCCAGACTTCTACTATTGCTGCTAAAGGAGAAAAGCTTGGGCAGCAGTTTAGGGGAGAATGGTAGCAATTGGAAGGAGATGCCTGTGGGCTTTGTATTCGGCGTATTACGCTGTTTTCAAAAGATTTTCTTGTAACAATGTAGATGAACGCTTTGAGAATGCAGAGCTGTAATCAAGAAATATTTGGCCACCACAGAAGCACAGAAATTTCAAGAGAAAATCACTTTAGAGTGACAAACAGTTCAAGATACATCTGTAATCACTTCCAAATTATTGTATTGATATGAGCTTCTCCTTTTCGAAAAATAAATACGAAAATGTCGTTCTGTGGTGGGATTCCTGAGTGCTCTCGGGAGCATTGTAATTCACCCTCCCTTTTAAGGTGGATCAGCTCCTCATGTGAAAGGGAGCACATTTTAGGATGTGCCTCAACCAATGAAGACAAGTAATGGCAGGAATCGCAGAATAGATCGCGCTACTTTAAAGAAACTTCTTCACTCTGGACGCGCGAGAAGCCTAGAATCTTTACCGAAACGTTCACGAATCTCGCTATTGATCTAAAAATGCCCATGTATTCACTATTCGAAAAAAAAGACTAAGAAAGAGAAAGTGACAAGAATGGTTCGGCATTAATAACCAGTGTCAGTGCATGACACTTTCTCGTGTGTTGTTTCTTCTGGAGAACGGATCATTGATTTGCATGATGTCTCATCGTCGGCTGGATTCCCCCATGGAATAAAAAAAGGACTATGTAATCTGTGGTTGGAACCATGTTTTATACAGTTCCCTGTTCGAGAAGGCACTTTCGAATACTCGTGAACTTGAGGATCCTCCACATAAACATTTACACATTTAGGGACACTCTAATAATATCAACCTCAGACCCATTGTGGGGAGAAATCGTAGAAGTATGTTCTCTAGAAACGGTTCGCTATTCACCGTTGACCTTTACTATCAGCAATGAGAAGATATTCCTTAGATATTAAAGAATATATGGAAGAATTTAACAATTCTGATAGGCAGAGAACAAACGACTTTGAGACCTTAGAGAACCAACTGTCGCCAGTACGAAGCAAATCAAAATGAGCTTGTGCTAGTACATACAGGACGAATGAGCTAAAAATAAACCCAGAGAACACTTTTATACGGGCTAGCGCTCGAAATCAATCATAATGAAGAGAACAATAATCGAGGAATGCACGCTTCAATCTGCGAGAAGCACGTCGCGACGTCGGGGAACAAAATTATTGCGTTGAACAATCAAACAACACAAGAGCATGTTAAATGTTGTAGCCGCTCCACCTTTGGCGTGCCTACATCACGGTAAACTTTCGTAATACAGAGGATCGCTCGTCGGTCTTTATAGGTGCTCAACAGTGGCGGACACAGAAGGTGGGCGGGAGGGGGTGGGAGGGAGGTGGGCGTGGGAAAAAAGTGGGGTCTCCGCTAGTTTGAGGACTCGGATGGAAAACAAAAATATCAAATATATTTATTGAAATATGAAATAAATAATAAAAAATTATTTTAAAAAACAATAATAAGAACAAATAATCAAAAACTCCGAGTCCACTACTTCTGTGATTACCAATAAATTCATGGGCACAGCCTGGACAAGGATAGGTGTAACTCATGTCTTAGCATCTGAATTGTTGAATTTAGCTATTGAGCTACATACCATCCCTGACGTGCTCTTTAACTTTTACGGAGGTGGAACAACTCTGCAACCTTGTAGCTGGCGGTGGAGCTTCGAGACAAGACCTTCACCCCGGTTTCTTCTGAAAGTTTCATTTTTGTTTTCACTGATATTTCATTGCTTCAATCGAAGAAGGTCTGTATATTTGAATCCTCTAGCTGGATTAAGCATATATTTACAGGTAACGATGCACAGGGGAGGTAACACGTCCAGGACGCCGTCAGTTTTGGAGAATTGTTGAACTTTTAGAGTCCGCATCTCAGGCTTGAAGTGAGCTATCAGGATGACGAGAAATATCTCCGGAAAATATTTTCGGATGAAATTACTGCATTTGGAGCCTAAAATGCATTAGTTTTAAGAACATTCGCTTTTCCCCCTAGCATAGCTTCAATAAATCGTGGAAAACAGGTTCTTACTTTCAGTGTAGTTGCGCGTTCTGCCAGAATAGTGTTAATGAGCTATTGTGCGCTAGGGAGAAAAAAGAGAAAAAATAACTCTTAACAAAACTGAAAAATTACAGAAAAAATATTCGCGGTGATAGCAAAAACAAAGCATGCACTGCGACAGCCGATTCCTTCACGTTTCCGCTTCGAGCAAGCATTCAGTTATTTACGGGTAAATTTCGAAAGTTTCTGTAGTCCCCTGTATCAATGAAATTTAATTTTTATTCAAGTTCGACGATTCGCTTCTGTCCTTGGCTCCAGCCGCTGCGGAAAGTACGAGAGTAGCAGTCAAAGGAAGATGCTCTGTAGAAATTTGCCTTTGAGAAACAATACCATTGAGTAAAAAGCGTAGAAGTCGGATCATGTACACAAACGTATACTTGTATTTCTACGTTCTACTACATCCTCTGCCCTATTAAACAATACTAGGTGAGCTTTTCAGGCAAGATATTACAGTTAATATGATTGATCTTGCATGCTGCTCTTGTGTGTCCTTAGTAATTTGTAGATATTTCTCGAGCCAGTTATCTCACCGAGTGTTTTTGTGTAATTCAAATCAAACTAGAAGCTGTCTATGAGGAAAGGAAGCTCATCGTGAAAATCCCCATTCTCCACTTTCTCACTTCTGTAGTACTTGATACATCGTGTGTCTTTCAACAACATTTGCAGAATGATGTGATTGCCGTCTTTATTGCATCAAGGTCAAATATCAACCGTGTTTGCGAAGGAAACAAACGAACCAATATGTGGTCTCCCAGTGATGATATGTGGTGACGCTATAGGTTGACGTACTACTGAATCATTGTGCGATTTTCATGTGATCCACTGCTGTGAATCATACTTTAGAGAGAAGATACGAGACTACTGTATACGTTCACAAAAGCATTTGATATGAAACCCATTCGATTAGCACGTGGACATTGCTCATTCGTTTCATCCTCAGACTGTTTTTTGCGAGGTGTCCTGACATTTTCGCGGGGTGCAGTTTCTCTTTTTATCTTTGTTAACATCCCCAAGACGATCAGCCAGAGATTGGATAGACACGAGAGATCGGATCAATCCGAGCAATAACCATTTTTGTGAGCGTTCCAATGTTGGAGGGCTCCAATAAGGGAAAGATTCTAGGATGTCATGGCCTCTTACCATAAAGCACCATTCATAATGTGAAGTCGTGTTCGTCGCCGTCCTTCAATCCGTATTCCTCTTTTGCTAAGATGCAATGCGAAAAAAAAACTTATAAGCTTTCGCCTCTGCAGCGCCATAAAAATATATAATCATAAGAAACACGTCCGTCGCCATGGGCATCCTTTTTCTGCTGTATGTTATAGGTGACTAGCGCCCCTTCAGGACGCTAGAAAGTGGGGGTGGGGGCAGCTACTTGAGGTATGCGCAAAAGATTCACCCATGCGAAATGCTAAGAAAATTAACATACATGCAAGACTAATCATTATCTGAGCTCGAATACGAAATCCTCCTCATGAATTGCGTATATTCTACCAGTCTGGCCGCCACGCCAACAGCGGTCTTCCAGTCTTCTCGTGATCCTGGCCTTGGTTGTAAATTCCTAATCGCGTATCTACACTTAAAGCTATTTTCTGGTGCAATGATACTTCCTATTGCTTTTGTCACATTTCTTCCATACCTATGGACCCGTTATGATCAGCCACTCCAAATTGACAGGAATATCTTCCAGATGACTTCAGTACCTGCAAACAATTCGGTGTGACCAATGCAGTAAGAGTATTCTCCTGAAATGATTCAAGTTTCATCTTACTGAGATAGTACAACTGATGAGCTTCTGCTTCAGTATACTGGGAGGCTGAAGAGGTGGTCGAAGGAGACACGAATGTGCGCGTAGCGTGCCCCTATTCCACTGGCAGGCGCAGTCTCTATCCCTGGACCCGAATCGTAGCATTCCCACCACGGACGCGTTCTATATCAAAGCGCCCGTATTGTAGCGTTCTCCGAACTACTGGGCGAGGGCAGATCCATTCCTTCGTGCACACGTATGTTAGCATTTTCCCCACTATTGGGCCACCGCGGACTCATTCTTTATCCGAGCGCCCATATCGTGGCGTTTTCCTAATACTGGGCCGACCAGAGCAGACCCATTTTCCATCCGTGGACCCGTATTCTGGCGCTTTCCCCACTATTGGGCCATTCTTTATCCGAGCGCTCGTATCGTGGCGTTTTCCCAACTGATGGGCCCCATGCGGGCACCGTCTCTATCCCTGGACCCGAATCGTAGCATTTCCCCAACTACTGGGCCACGGCAGACTCATTCTTTATCCGAGCGCCCGTATCGTGGCGTTTTGCTAAATACTGGGCCGACCAAGGCAGACCCATTTTCCATCTATGGACCCGTATCGTGGCGTTTTCCAACCTATTGGGCCAGGGCAGACCCACTTTCCATCTATGGACCCGTATCGTGGCGTTTTCCAACCTATTGGGCCAGGGCAGACCCACTTTCCATCTATGGACCCGTATCGTGGCGTTTTCC
>KN767960.1:0-15915 GCA_000816745.1 Ancylostoma duodenale | reverse complement strand
AGGTTTGTCCTTTCAAGCCATTTTATTAATTATTTCGCAGTTGTCCTTTCTTATGATTCGATTTGGTCGACAAAAACACGTAAAAAGGAGATTTTTATCGAACAAATACCACTTGGATATTCCTCGTGCTAAAATTTTCTTATTAATCGCGGAGAGCTAAACCCAGGGGTAAAGCACAGCTGGTTAAGTACCATGAAAGAAGTCTTTACCGGCTCTTTGGACTTAATAAAAAGGTTCTTGTTCTAGAAAAATTGCCAAACGAAAAGCTGAGCATAGGAATTGACTTTAGGAAAGAGGAATTAGTGAATTTCCAACGTGGATCAGGGGAGCTTGCTCCAAAGAAAAAAAAAGAGGGAACAAGGACTACTCGAGGTTATCCTGAACTCGAAAGATGAGGAGAAATGATAGTAGTGATAGATTCATTTAAATTCAAATCTATGTAGTTAGGTCCTTATGTACACAAAGGAATGAGAAACAAAAGAAGATAGAAATATCGGCTGGGAAGGCACGAAACCCAGAACATACACAAATCATAGCATCAACCTTTTATTCTTTACTTATTCAATATAAATATCTATCCAGCACATAACAGTAAGATGTACAGTCATCTCTCTATCAGCCAACTGTGATTCTTCCTTGCACTACTATGAAGGCAATTTTTCTCTCCAACTGCTTGATTTCTTCTGGAATCAAATTTATCATTTATAGCAATTCCAAACAGTATCCTAGCGGAATCTAACCTTGCAGGCATTTTCAGCTTTCTCCAGAGTGTAATCAACGACCGATAGATCGCAAAAACCGCAAGATTTTCTGCAAGCTCGGAAGGCGATCTGTGGATTCTCTCCTTCACATGTCCACGTCCTCTGCGGCTCAAACACATCAGTTGAGTTCACATACCTAAAAAAGAAGGCCATTTCTGAAGCCGTCATTATAACATTACTATTTCGAAAATCTATTTGGACATAACTTGAGCAGAACTGTCCCCCATATCGGTCAAAACATTGCTCGGATAACAATGTTTTGGCGACGACGTCGTAGGGAAGTGCTTCTGTGCTTTGATTGCATGAGATGCAACATTGGAGTAGCCTATAAGAAACATGGTAAGGTAAACTGAAAAGTTTTCAGGACGACAACCGAAAAGAAACGGGCTGCCTTCCATTCTTCAATGTAATAGGATTGCAGCAAATAGGGTCCGACATCTTTCCGGCATATCGATTCAATCTGGGAGTGATTTTCTTGGCGATTCTCGATAATACCGTTGTAGTCTTCAAAGACTCTGTTGCTTGATGGCTTTTCGCTTGCTTTTTAGCTCTTTCTACGCACGAGTAATTTTTTTTTCGAGTTTGTAAGTTCTACGAATTGGACGACGTCCACAAACCCAATGCTGCGTTAATTTTTACCTGCTTACAACATTTTCCCAATCTTCTTACTTTTTATAATTCTTGAGCATAACATTCTACCGCACCTTTTATCCTGAGATAATAACCGATTCTGCACCCAATCGCATTTCAATTCCAGTTGTATATGTACGTGAGGTTTTTCATAATGAAGAGTAAATATGTGGCTTTACGATGTTGTAGTTTGTAATAGTTGTCCATGATTACTGTATGTAGCGAACACGTCTCAACAAGTTAAAGAACACGCTGTAACAGCAGCTCATCTGAGAATACTCCTTCTTTGCACTGGTATTACCAACCATTAGCTCCGGCTCTTCTCTCCGAAAAATACAGGTGAAAACATGGATTTCCGATGTTTTTAGTGCGATTGACGGGTACTGCAGCTCACAGAGGATCCGTCCACATGAACCCCTCAAAAAAAAAGTTCCCGATTTGAGTTTCTGGCTTCAAAAGTCGCAATAGTAAAGTGTAGAGTAATGAGGAAAGCAAATTATCTGTGTGAGCCATGAACTGCTCCATTTTCCCTTTAGCCGGATGCATAGAATGCTGGCGAACAATTGATATGCTATAAAAATTGGTGAGTTCTCTTAGTGAACCACAAGTACGCGAACGTCTCGATACAGCCCTGAACGGATGAGTGTACCGTTTGAATTGAACTTAACCTAGGAAAACCGAAAGACGTTGTGGTTACAGTATGTTGTGTTAATGACCGTTTTGAGAAGCAGAAACACCGAACATAACCCCTTCTCATTGCACTTATTGAGTTTAGATATCTAGAAAATGTCCTGAGCAAATCGGAAAAGCACTGCATGACAGTGTTACGTTCCGCATAGTCCTTCCCAGTCTAAGCTGTAAGCCATGTTTTTGTTATATTTTATTTGTTTGTTAACATCCCAGGGATGGCCTTTGCTGGAAAATTCTGCTTTTTTACTTTATCTTATCTTGTTCTCTTTTTTTCTATCTTCTTTCTGAGTTTGTTTTTGTTGTTAATCCATTACTGAGTCTTCCTTTCACAGCTCGTTGTTTTTCCAATTCCGTAAACTGCTTTAGCGCACATCAAGTGCATAATAAATAAATAAAAAATATTTCTATACTCCGCGAATAAGGCCAGGTCAGGAGTTAAACGTGCTCGAAATAGTCCAAGACTTACATATTTACTTCCCCAGCACTCGTCACTTACGTATGTGCGAAATTTCTAAGAATTTTCATATATAATTCACATATTACATATTATATTAGTATTCCCACATCATTATTCATATATTTTCATAGATAGCATAAAATGGTGTTTTTTCTCCATTGTAAAATGAAAACGGCACGTACCTGAATTCAACATCAGTATTACACCTTCGCGAGAACATCCTCGGATAGGACTTGTGCAGTCGTTGACATGTTGACGCTCCTATGTGATCCCTACAGCATGGAGGCTGGGTGGTGTGGGATAGCGCTGAAAATCCTTCTTTTAGATGTTATATCTTCTTTTAGATGTCTTTTAGATCTTTATATTTTCAGAGTTTGAAAAGAGTCTGTGATGGAAGAATAATCTTCGACAGTCATTCCATGTTGACGCTAAAGGTCACTGGAAGTAATTGCTTCTACCGCCACAGCAACTTTCTTACTGGTATTCTGTTCTGGGATTGAGTGTTGTACCCGTTACTAATGATACTTTGCATTGGCATGACAGTAGCTCCTCCTCCCCAGCGATAAGGTAGGGTTAGAAGGTTAGCGACTTCCATATTGCTTACTTCCTCAATGTTCAGAATCGCTCGTGTGCACATATGTATTTTTAAACACACTGATTACTTCTACGATGCGGCCTGAACTCATGAGGATTCCATGGCAAACATCGGACCTCTGGCATTGATTTTTAAGGAAAGAAAATGAAAGTCTCCGTATTAAAAACAGTATCTCACCTCAGAATCAACTTTGAAATTTCTTCACATCGGAAGAATTGCCAGAGGACGGTGATCACAATGATATACATTATTCCTCGCAAAAATTTGAATAAACACAAGGTTGTGTAGCTGATGATATCGATTTTTGGCACCTAACGATTCCTTACGGCAAATGTCTCCGTGCGAATCTCGAATTCTCCACAAAAGAGGCTGCTTAAAAACGAGTTCTCGGCGCTTTTGTGAAGAATCACCTACATCATTGTGATCAGCGTCGCCTGGCCATTCTTCTGATGTAAAACTCTCAGAATCGATTTTTAGGTGAGATATTGCATTTGAGCATTATTAATTCATTACCTCTTCCAGAAGCTGTGGTATCCTCATGTCTTTTCTAAGTACAGTAGGAAGGGCGTTCTATACATCTAAGTGGTTTTTTGAGATCGCTCAAGAGAGATGACTCAGCATGGAACCACAATCTGTATTCGCGCTTTGCCTAATCTTCGTTCTGAAATTTATACTGCCAGAAAGTTTTTATGAAGGGCGACTTAAGGTATTCAAACCTACGTATCTGAATAACATTGAAAGAAACTGAGCTTGTTGTCTAAATTGTCAAGAATTTTACTGAATGCACATATCAAGCCTGTTCTTGATCAAGTTACTAGTTGACGTTTGCATAAGGATAAGTTTTGAGAGCTAAACATAGCCTTTACGAATCGGAATACAATTTCACAACGTTTGCATCAACTTCTTAGTAACTCACACAGCATATTCATGTGAAACAAGTAGACAGCTAATTTAGGAGGGACAGAACTCAATATATGTATTAGGTGTTAACATACGTCCTTGCGCTTTTTTTTTCAGGTGCACTTTCCTCCACTTATTTGTCAACTTTTAGGTATAGCTCATGCAAGATTTGAAAGCGCTATTCTTTCTCTGCAAGAGTGTTGCAGAGAGCTATTTTTCAAAACGACAGTTTGCTTGAGTTTTAACTCTGCGAAGTGGAGAACGAGGCAGTAAAAAACAGCGCAACCGACTAGCTACCTATCCTGGCATTCAGTTGAAGCCCGAAGGACTATCAAAATTGGGCTGCGGACTGTGCTTAGTACGAAAAAGATGTTTTGCTCTCTTCTCATCTGTGATTTTCTAAGCTCAAAGGAGACACATTTGGTCTTGATAACACTGACCACTTCAACCGGACAGATTTCTTTCATGAAGACCTGGGAATTGTTCAGGAGGAATCGTATGGTCTCCGTAAACATCATGGTTTTCACAGTGACCAAAAAAAAAACTGAGGTAATTCTGCTAGGATAATCCTATCGTCAGATTTCTGTTATCTTACCCCATGGCGTCGAACCACGCACTTGTCAGCATCGCCAAAATGGCCCTCCAACAGTTCCTTGGATGAAGTTCTTCCGCGTTCATATTCTGCCGAGCTTATACATTCAAATAGTATCGGGTGTTTTCGGGTCCCTATTGAAAACAAAGGTAAAATGGTACATTTTCTCAAAATGACGTGTTTCTTCCTAACTTTAAAAATTAGGTATTTCGATCGTTCTGTGAAACCACATGATGACAGGATTAAAGAGGAAGCAAAACGCTTCCAGAAGGTATGTATGAAATTACAGGGTGGGCCAAAATTATGGGTACTGCTCGCGCGCTGTGAATTTGATCAGATACTGGCCCCTTTCGAGATTTCTTAATTTTTCCTATAGTCCAAATCTTTTACTTTCCGCTTATTTCATTTCATCTGTCGGTTTCAACCATTGTCAAATTAACCAACGAACCAGCGTTCTGTCCCTATCACTTAGTACCACAACAACGTTTAGACACGCAAGAGTTGTAGCTCTTCAAAAATGTGCAAGAACTTTACCCACAGCGTGGTACAATGTGTCAAAGGCCTCGTAGCAGGAGGTATAGCTTTCACTCGCAGAAGGTACCGTTTCCTCAAAAGTTTGTGCCAAAATCGCGAAGAAACTGGGTGTGGCCGGCGCATGCCGACTAGCCGTTTCCATCAAATCTGTCGTGAAACGAACATTACCAAGTCATCGATAAGGGCAACTGTGAGGAAACAATTGAATAGGGACTTTTTCAATGACAACAAGTATCACGCAGTCATGCAGCCCACAAGAATGCCCACAAGAAGGCCCGTGAATGGTGCTAGCAAGACTTTTCGAATCGTCAACTTCAGTCGGTGACCTCCCAACTCCTTCGGCCTCCGCTCACCGGATTACTCTATTTGGGTGATTCCTAGATCAAATGCATGCTAAGAATCACACATTGGCTTCGGTGGGCTTGGAGAAACTTTTCACAAAAACTCGGGAATGATGATGATCACCACATGCGTGTCGCAGACAACACCTACCTGGTAAGTCTGAAGGCTCTGTATCGACACTGATAGAGTGGCATTCGAAATCAAATGTAGATTATCGTTGGTGTAAGAGTACCTAACATTCCCTTTTAGAGAGCTCCCTGATATTATAGCTTCTTCGTTAAGGAAGTTAAATTTGTCTGGTACCCATAATTTTGGCCCACCCTGTATTGGAGGTAGAATCAAGTTCAGAAGACAAAATCCGCTCCATGATTCGGCAGCTGGGCTTACTACTGATGTATGTGAGTTTTAGGGAGGAATATTGTCTAGTAAGAAGGATTACTTTGTTTTGAATAACGCAGTGGTTTGAATTGTTAAAAGTGCGCAAAATTTATAGGTGTTCACATGCCGATAATAAATATTGCTAGCAAAAATCAACATTGATATTCACGCCATTATTTGGACAGTGCGTATGGGGTGATAAAGGCAAACAACTTCAAATATGTAAGAACAAATAAGATTCCTTGATTTGTGAACGGTTTTTAGCCAGAAAATGAGAGTGTTCTGTAGTAAAACCATTCAGTACATCAACCCTCAGCAAGTGCATGAACATTTGAAGAGCATTTCACAGAGCTAATCTCTACGAAAAATCTTTACTTTTGAGGCTCGAATATTATAGAATAGCTCACATCTAACGAAAAACTCACCTAACTCCACTAAAAGTGGCAATAATATGTGAACATACATATGGGTCAGTTCGAGGAGAATGCAGCTTTTCGTCGCTTTATATAGCGTTCGAGCAAGCAGCGCTGACTGTCAGCTCCACTCCCATTTTTCGCACACACGTCTATGGGCCGGAATCCAGAATCAAATAACATAAATATCTCGTTCCGCACAGAAATAGACCACACATGGCGTTCCACATGGAGGGAGAGGGAATGACTGATGTGATTATATCGACTTTATTCAAATATATAGAGCATAAATTCTGGAATCCTTGGGATAATAACGCAAGATCTGTAAGTACAAAGCAAACAAAGCAGTACAAATTCTAAACAAAAAATTAACATTGAGCATAATATGTGGTTGCACATTCTAATAAACATGGTGTAGTGAGTGTACAGGCGTTCTGAGATGAAGATCCAGAACTGATCTCAGAGGAGGATTAGTGCAAATATGACAACATGCGCGAATTCTGTTCACATGAGGGTATCATAGGCCTTTACAGGCGATGCAGCCGCACTCTGCATCTGTTGATAGTGGAACGCCGGTCGAACGAATGCCGAAGGCCTTTGGTGAGTCGTGACACCTCTGGAAAAGAGAAAATTATTCAGGAATTGAGTGTGCCGAAATGGGAATACCTCAAGTGACTATCTAAATGTATTGTATATCGGATGAATAACCAATAAATACGCACTTCTCAGAAATCCGAGTGAAATTTGCAATGTCAAATCGTAAAATCAAGTAGGAGCTATGCTAATCTAGAAACTAGTAATGAAGAAAATGATGTTGTAAAGTGATAAAATACATTCAAGACCTTTTATTGCAGATGTTTATTCTGAATCTATTTACTATGTATGTGATACTTAACGCGTTACTGAGCTAGGTATTGTCAACCGTGTGAGAATTCGCTTGCGTACTCAAATAAATAAATAAGTAAACAAAATAGTCAAAGAACCGCCATATTTTTCAAGGATTTTAATTTCAACTGTAAAAGGTTTAGTACGGATCTGAAACGTACGCACGCAGCAGATTGGTGGAAACAGAAGACTTGCTAGCAGTATACGAAGAATTCCTGGCTATTCGCTGGATTTTCTCTGTTTTGTAGGGCTACTGGCCAGAAAGAAAACGTTTTTTAAACCTTTGTCCATAACTTCTTCTTACGTAAAGCATGGGACTTCGAGTCTTGCCAGATGTTGCAGAGAATCATCAAAAGTTGAAAAAAAAATTATGAGCATCTCCTTGAACTCATTTTTTGGAGGATGTTTTCCAAATCAAGAAAGAATTCGAAATCTCTAACTCATAATATTAACAGTTAGCAACGCACCGACTGCCATCTGTAGAATTTCCATTAAAGTCACTATTTTAGAAGTGTAGACTCATACGTAAGAGAAAACTAGTGTAATAGCCTACACATTGACAATTTCTAATGTTAGTTGATGTCAACTTGTCGTCAGCCTTCTATAGAAGACTTTTGCTTTTGTTGTACATTCAGAACCCTTGTTCGTTGGTCTTCTCGAATGTCCCTGCAGACAATCTTTCTCATGAAGACTCGAGTCTAAAAAGTTAGCCCATGCAGAAATGTTGACATCTTCAGCAGATTCTAGGTCAGGGGATCACCATGATTCCGTGATGTAAAACTAAGGTGTCTCCACCTTGAATACGATGTCGGTGTTTAGCCAAGATGCTTATAAAGGAACAACTTCTATTCGAGGTGCTGAAACTTGAATCGAGTACAGAAGTGAGATTTGTAACATTGAGCTTCATGTTGAAAAAAGTTCCGAACAGAAGTTTGGAAGATGATTTCATTTCGGTCAGAACCGTTCGAACGAGAAAGGTATTAAATTTGTAGAGATCTTTATTTGGTACAAAATCTTGAACTTGTAGAAATACGGAATTTTTGTGATCGCACTGGATTTCGGCATCCTACTTTCCAAAAAAAGAGCTAATTTTATTCAAGTCTACTTCATTCGTAACACACCAGAAAAACGCCATGGAACGCCTTGCTCAAGAAGTCTTCAAAACATCAGCTCTCCTTGGCTCTGGGTTTTGTTTCTCCTTTCTTTTAGATGCCCGAATTTTTGATATGCAATTTTGAAGTTAATTTTCAATTTTCGTGGCATTCAGGGTCGGGTATGTGCATAGTCCACCATTTTTCGAGAACAGTAAACAGAATAAGACAAATCATAGTGCTAGAGAAACTTCCGGCTGCAGATGGAACGTTATAAGATGAACAAAATACGACTGCTTGATCGAACAAAAAAGGACCTAAAAACTATGTTGTAAGCACAGAAATCCTATTTAGGACTAAAAATAGATTGTCAAACATCTCCGATGTAATTCTATTTGCAGAGTTTGTAGAAATTGAAAGTCACAAGTCACTCCCGTGAAAAGACGTTGATTACTCATTAGTTTCCGCCGGAAAGAGACCTTTCCAGGTACAAACACGCATTTGTATGGGGATTGCCTACTGAATTTCGTAGAAATCTCGATTGAGGCTATGATGTATGCAAGCGTCTTGAAAAATGCGTTCAATTACCCGTATTCATGAAAGGTTCCGGGGAAAGAAGCGATCTACCCACAGCTCTAAAATGGTCGAATTTTATGGAAAATGGGTGTAAATTGCAAAAGTGACTCGACCTCCCCAGCATTAGAAGGTAAAGGTACTTAAAGATAACGAGATGTGAGAGATTTCGCTTGAGATACGTGGTCATTCTGGACGAGCGGGAATCTCAGAAACTTCCCAGGAATTTTCATGAATTCGGGCACTGGAGAAGTGATCCAGAGATCCTAACCATCCTGTCTCGGGACAAGAATTTTTGGAGAAGCCTGAGTACGCTCCTATATAATACTCCTATATGTTTTATTAATACAATACACTGTTCGTCATTTCATTACCATCACACACAAAAAATGTGCCCCACGCCTCGTTCTGATAGTAACTAAGTGTTTGCCACCAAGTCAGTGCTATACAATATGACATGTATGACATTACGAAGTAGATCATTCACTGGTAAATAAACTACACTTTTCCCCGTTAACAGTAGACGATGGTGACGTAAATTTGTTCGTTCCAGGAAAATGACTAGTTACATAATGACATCGAATAACAAGGATTTCTCAGTCGAAATAGGCTCACCCCACATAGAGTTCCAACGGCAGTTTTTCACATGAGTAGGATAATTTGGTAGAAAATGTTGAAAACGTGGAAGAAGTTATCGCCTCCCGCCCTTTTTCTTTCACATTGCCCAAAATAGAAGCCTAAGTCGCAGTTCCACGGCTGTTCGCTTACCAAAGCTCTTACTAGCACGATGGAAAAATCGGTTACCTCGACGGCTGCAAACGCTGTATGCTAACTGGACGATCCAAATTACTACTAGAATTTTCCTTCTCCTTTTTGAGTTCTTCTAACATCCTGGATTTGTCGCCGAGTTCCTGAAATTACGAGTCATGGAAGCGTAATGCTTTGAATTCAGCGATTAGCTCACCTGATTCAGCAACAAATTTTGTCGATGAAGCCAGGCCAGCTGGTCATCGTGAGACTGGGGGAGGTTATTCTTCTAAAAGATAACATTTAAACACTTTTCCCTCTGATGTTGTCCACAAATCCAGTTCAGGAAAAGCTACTGCTGAGGTATGATTTTGTATTAAGAGTAGAATTCCGTACTAGCTGGCTCGACAGCTAACGCGAAAACAGACGTTCGCTACAAAAGCTGTACATACACCAAGGTGTCTGTACTCTTTATAGCAGTTCTTCCAAGAATTTTATTCTACATATTAGGTAAACAGCCTGTTTTCTAATCTCCTCATGTCTCAAAAAAAGTACTAGTAAGCATTCAGTGAATCCTGGATGTTTTGTAGAGTATCCGTAATATTACTGGGTTGGGGAGGGCCGAGGTAAGCTTAAATGCTTGAGATGTGGATCTTACCTGCAGGTTAACGTGAGTAGGAAAGCCTCGCTCTCGGCTTTCCATGAGTGACACCATACGTCGGTTGAGTTCAGTGATGTGAGCCCGGAGAAAATTAAGTTTCTGTTCGTGCACGGCCGCTTCCTGAAAGAGGAAATGCCAATCCTGACAAAATTTCCGTACGTAAATTATTTGTTAATTGCTTACGTTGGTTACAGCCTTCTTGAAATAGCTTTGTACACTACAGGACTATTTTTTGTAAGCTTTCGCTTTAAATAACACCAAATGACAGCATTTGCTTTAAATAACTCCTCAACCTCCTTGAAGGATGAATAGGAACGATAGCTTTTCAGTTATTTGAAATCCCCCAAAAGCTCCTAGAATAATCCCACACCAACACTGTTGGAAAGTTGAAAATTTCGCACGTCCCTGGTTGAAACAGAATCAGGAATTATACTGTAACCTCTTGCCTGCTTCCTTTTTAAACTTTTTTTGTAAATACCGTATTTTTAACCAATCTTGTTTGTCGGCTTAATTCCAACTATGTGGCAGCTCGTCTCTTACAGTAACCTAGACGGAAACAACACCAAATAGTATTTTGCTCGTTAAATTCGAATCCGCTACGGCACAATGCCCTTGCACCTTGTCCAGTATTGTATTATAGTATGATGTATTTAAGGTGGGTGAGGTAGTTATCGATTGTGGGCGTGGCTTTGTCCTAAAACCGCCACATTTCAGGAAAAACGATCACGTTTTCGAGGAAATCGCTTCGTTTGCTGAGAAACAGCTCCTTAGTGCTTGAAGAATAACCAGCTTTGAGACAAAGAACTCGATATTTTGGGACCGGATTGTTATGAACGTGGTAGAAAGGTTGTTGTGAATACTGGACACTGACTGCTCGAGGTTGTTATGTTGTAATTCGAAAAGAAAACAACGGGAGACGGAAAATGAATGAATTGGTGAAATGCAGACCAAGCAAGGAAAGGATCAGAAGTATGTAGCTGCTAATAAAAAATTTTTCTAGTTGTTACATAAAGAAATAAACTATAGTAGAATATACGAATAAGTAAATCATTCTTCCACCGCGGATTATTACAAAGGGGACGAGAGGAGTTAAAGAGAAATCTCTATCCTGAGATGCTAACTGCAAGGAGTACGAGATAAAGTAGGCGCTAAAGCATGTACTTACCAATGCAACCATTCCCTGTCCAAGAAGGCGTTTCCGTTTATCTAGTGAAGCAAGCCGTTCCCTGTACCATTCACAAAGTTTTACAGCAGTGTCCATACCCTTCTGGATAAGTTCCAACTCTTCCTTCAGTAAGCTTTCTAGCTTAGCCTAAACACCAGTATTACAACAGAGATTAGCAACCAAGCAATACTTCCTTCAAAAAAAAAAAAAAAAAGACTGCTAGGCCGAACAAATAACTCTAAGAAGTACTTTCTATGATTAAACGACTGCTAGGATGGAATCGGTCTAGACCACGGATAAGCGGAACTACTGCGTAAGACCAGAAGTCGGAAGTTGGAGGAAAATCGAAATCTGGCGAAATTTGGAGAGATAAAAACGACATGTTTGTGTTGGCGTGACTCAACTACTGTCATTCCTCCAGAAATCTAGAAGTCAGGAACTTGCATAACTCCAGAATTCCGAGCTCGAAACCGATATTCGGCTCATTCCTCGTCTAGATGTCATTTTCAGCAGCTGACCGTCATTATGGGTATACTACTACTACTACGTACCTTTGATGAACACTGTAATGAGAATCACTGGGCGAACGATTCTTTTATCTTTACTTGGAGATTCTATGCAAATATCACGCATGAGCAGTGGATCACGCAACTTCATAGAAGCTGTTATATCCTCAGAGATAGTTCGGCGAAGAGACGTTTGACGTAACCTCATATGTAGAACTTTTCATGCAATTCGTGCCCATCTAATGGATAGCTTCTCAATTCCACTTCATAGAAGCTCCAGTTGCTGCACATTAAATAATTTGGACCACCTAATACCGAGTTAATTTTGAGTATCTTCACTTTTTTTTGCAGGTGAATTTTCAATACCCAGAAGGAACGCTGCTCTGAGCACTTTCCCATCGACTTTTAACATACTTTGATCATTTATACATTCTTTACTAATTTTTTGTGTTGGTCGCTCCTCTCATCTACTGATGAGCCTCAAGAGGGCTAACCAATAAAAATCGTTCGCCCAGACAAAAACGAAACGAACCATTTATTCTGATCCCTTCTTCCATGCACTAACATCCTCACAATTTATTGGTACAATGGTATAATCTGATGAATATGCTGGCTTGTGCAGATGGTTCAGCAAACACCCTAGATCTTCTGCGAATTCAACTTTGCACCGTACGGATGAGCAATTTTGTTCCCACGGATTGTGCCTGCCAGGTTCCGAAATCGGAAAATAGGAACCAAAAGAACCATCAACGGTTACGTCAGTTCCACTAAACATGAGCTTTGTCAGAGGATCCCATGTGGATCCCAGAGAGTTCCTTCTCTTCCCACTAGTTCGCCTTTCACGGCTTTTGAGGTCTCCATAGACGTAATTTTTATTCGATGTGTGCTGCAAGTTCCCTCATTGCGCCAAACTAACTCCAGGAACTGCCTGTCTAAGAGCTAAACAAACTTCTACCAAACTGTTGTCATGTTGTAGGGCTCGCACGCACGGACGTTCCTGCTAGAAAGGGAAGGGGACCGGATATTCTGTGAAATGCCCCTCCCTGGCCGGGATGTTCATGCATACGGGTCTAGAAATGTAAGGACAGAATATTGCAGAACTTTTCGACCAAACAAGTCAAGTATAACGGAAACAACTTTTAGAAGACTCTTCTGCAAGAATATGAGTTGTCCCCAGTAAAATAACTCGTGCTCCGTGAACCATTTTGCAGAGGACATTTGTCCAGCCGTTTTTTCCACACCTACCTTAAAATGTTAGTGGCCTTAGAACGTTTCCCAGGATACAATGAAAAATCGAGCGTTTTACTGGCACTTTCATAATATCCCTACAATATCGCCTTTTCTTCGAACAAAAACTAAGCTGAATCGTTGCAAGACGTTATAGTAGGAGGGGTATCAGTAGCGTTTAGCCTCGAATTGTATCTAGCGTTGAATGGCTACAATTCGGTTCTTTCACTCACCACATTTCAAGTGTTCTCTCGTTCACCGTTGCCACACCTCGTATATAAGGCTGCCGTTATGAATAACTCCATTTCAGACGACGGATATGCTGCCGTTGGTCGGTTTCACCGCCATAGCAGCCATCTACACGGTGGCCGCCTATGAGGTGACACTCACATCCGTCGACAATCCGCGTATGAAGCGGTCTATTGAGACGTCTGGAGTTGATCCGGTTAGTTTTCTGGACTACTACAGACGACTACTTCCACTATCTCTTTTTCTCTTTACATTTTCCTTCCTCTACTAGGATAGCTTGCTTCCAGTCACATATTATTATGAGACGCTCGGATGAAGAGTTCGCCCCTGTGATGTATCGTGATGATATTGAGGCTAACAACGACGAACTTGGGCTGTATGATCCTGAAGATGAGCTGGACGAGGAGGCCCAGCGCTTCTACACAGAAGAGCGAATGGGCAAGAGGAGCATCGCCCTGGGCAGAAGCGGTTTTCGCCCCGGTAAACGGTCCCTCACGCTCGGAAGACTTGGATTCAGACCCGGGAAGCGGTCCTTCGACGGAATGTGAGCTTTGTTCATCATTCAATGTCACTATCTGCGCAAAGTCGAATTGTACGAGTTTGCTTGTAAGCTTACTGGCGAGGCCATTTCTCCATAAAAACACATTGTTTCGGCCCAAATCGATCCTACAATTCGCTGTCGCTATTAGGAACCAAAATGTATCTGCACTAGGCTTCGATTTCTTGTTACCTCAAAACCTCATTGCCCTTTTTCCTCCAAAGACGAACATACAACAGCTTTTCTTCTTTGCTTTAGAAGTTCTTCAATTACAGATCCGATCCACGTGACTTAGTTTACCTCAGCTCATTGGGCAAACGATCGATGGCTATGGGAAGAATGGGTTTCAGGTGAGAGACGTGCAAGTCTTCTCGGATAAGTTCCACTGTTGTACTCTTTGCAGGCCAGGAAAGCGAAGTATGGCCATGGGACGCGTTGATTTTCGTCCAGGAAAACGAAGCAGCATGACGTTGGATGAATTGGCATCCAGGTAGAGTATGGGATAAGGGTTGTCCATGCAATCCATCGCAATCCACCGTATTTAGAATCGCAAAGCGCAGCATGGCAATGGGGCGCGTTAACTTCAGGCCCGGCAAACGTTCCGTGGCCTTGGGTAGACTCGGTTTCAGGTGAATTTGTCAATCTCTGACGACACTGTTCTGCTCCTAATCCATGTCTACTTTCAGACCAGGAAAATAGATCAATTTACATAGTAGCATGGCCATTTTCATTCGTGATTCCAAGTGGGTTTTCCAGAGATTTGTGGCCGAAGCTGTGTTTTCGAGGGATAACAGCGGTATACTTTGATTTTAGGAAGTCAACTGCTCTTCAGGCGTTCTCAAACGTATTCACTCCGCAACGCGTCATAATCTTAACTATAAACAGTATTACTTATTTGACGTACGTATCGACGCATAACTAACTCGGAATAAACGCTTTGTTGCATCGATACACATTGTTTAACAGTTCTCCCAGATACTAGTAAAAAAGCGAAGGTCATAGAGACAAAGAACTTGCCACTCTCGGAGCAGTATCATCCTCGCATAAGGTGTGCCTTCGCTGAGAGTCCGAGGTACTTGTTGAGAGGCTGGAGTTTCTCCAGGCAATATTCTCCAATCCGGAAGAGGCTGAATCTCTTACTTTAACAGGTTAAATTGTCTCCACGTAAGAACATTACCAACCCAAACTGTTGTAAGACGCTGTGCTTTGTGGTCGACTTCGATTCACAGGCACCCTTGGAACAGCATTTGCTGGTGGGACCGCATGTCTCATCCTGGACTCCTCTTTCTGGGATCGGACTGTGTTGGCCTGGAAAATGGGTTCCTTGTGTGGTCTATTTTTTGTGGGTGGAGCTCAACTTTTTGAAAATGTGAAGTCCAGAAAATGAGTGGATCTTACAGAAGTACAGACATAGCTAAATAATTAAACAAACAAAAGAAGAAAGTTTATACTGTCGAGCAAACATTAAAACTTCATTTCCGAGTGAAATCAAATTGACGTTTGAATGCGAGTACCAGTGTCTCTTCGATTACACCTCAGCGAAGTCCTAAGAACCAACAAGGAAGAGCAGAAGTCTAGATTATGTAATGACAGGCAAGAAAAGCCAAAATGAGTTTCTTATGAGCGTTAACAGAAGCAGAACAAATATCTTAACTTTTCTACCTTGTGGCTGCCTAAGCTGTTTACTCATACACTGGAGTTTTGTTTATCCAAACGCAAACAGGCAAAGACTTGTTCATCCCGATTGAAAAAGCGCCCCGGTCCAGGTGATTGGCACTACTACACATCAAGTAAGTCTAAACAACGCGAAGGTCTTAAGTGAAAACCCTCAGACTCTGGATAAAGAAAACAAACACATTGAAAGGGCTTTTTTTTCTACATTTCAGAACAAGCCTATGATCCATGAAGGAAGGACACCACTGTTCACTGTATAAACTGAATTATTTGAATTTATACGCTACGACGGCAGCACGCTGTTGAT